>CM059192.1:4207750-4239778 GCA_030323885.1 Branchipolynoe longqiensis | reverse complement strand
CTTCTATTTTGATGTTTGCACCATAACATATTACAGATGGGTGCCGACTTGTGACAGTGACAGTATGCACTACTGTCATATTAGGTTTATAGATCCCAGGAACATCTGAGGTCATATTATAAACAGCTTCCGACTTGTGACATTGACATGGGCACCACTCCTATACTGAGGTTTATGTCCTAGCAACATCTGAGGTCACATTATAGACAGGTTATGAAATCCTGTGTTTGCCAGGATAACCCCAAAAATGCTTGGTCTAGAAAGATAGAAGTGGCCATTCCCGCTAGCTGGCACCCGAGGTTATGACTCTTTCCCACTCGTCGCCCATGTTGTCGGCTGTACTGCCAAAAGGGCTATACTGCCCCTATATCCATTTAGGACCTAATCGGCGTGGGGGGGGGGGGGGGGGGAGGGGGGGGGGGGGGGGGGAGGGGGCGGGGGGGTGGGGGGGGGGGGGGGGGGGGGGGGGGGGGGGGGTCGGGGGGGGGGGGGGCGTGTGGTTGCCATCGGGGGTGGGTGGCCCTCGAATACTGTTTTGGGGCGGGGGGTTTTGAGGGGTTTGGGAGACCGGGGGATGAGGGGTGAAAGCTTGCCCCACAACAGACACAACACACGATCCGACCTCAGCACCAGCCAGAAGAAGACTGAATACCTGGTTTTATTCAGCTATATAATGGTTACTAGACACATACAATGGTGGACTGCACCGACATTCTTATTGGCTATTACACCGATGCAAACCAGTCATTCCTAGCCCGCATGATCCCTCCCTGACATAGCTCCTCATTGGCTGCCTTCATGACCCACCACCCTGCCACCCAGACCTGGCCACTGCCCAGCTATTGTGGGATTACCATGGATCACAGCAGTGACGTGTGGCTGGACAAGATAAGGGAGGATCATGACTAAAGGTGCACCTCTTCCCTCTCCCGGTGAGAAACATTTTAAAGGGAGTACTGTTTCTCAGCCAGCTATGTCGATAGCCACTACATACTTAATCAGAGAATTTGACAAGGTACCGACAATGACGGCTACTAATACCTTCGTTCAAAGTGCAGCTCCACTTGGAATAATTTGGGCAATATACTGCTACATTATCTTGGCACTGAGCCAGCTCCACTTGGAATAATGTGGGCAATATACTGCTACATTATCTTGGCACTGAGCCAGCTCCTTGCTGTGCCCTAGTAATGCCAAATTTCCCCTAGGGTAGCAACAAAACTCAGGTAGCGTTGCGACAAGAGCCACATTTGTTAAGACTTTGGTTGAATTCGATAGGGATCGAACCCATGACCTCCCGCCGGATGTCATAATAGGGCTGGTTGCTTGTTTGCTGGATGGTTTATATCCTGCCAACATCTAAGGCCATATGAGGACGGGTACTGAATTGTTACAGTGTGCTTCTAATGGCGACTTTATAGTGCTGCCCCACTCAGATACCCGGCAGTCAGCACCATGACCTGATATCTCACTCAGTCACATTATATAGGTTCAAGCCTGCTCTCAGCATGCTGTTCAATCTTTCGCAGGACTGCCCATGCAACTGGTGCCATGACCTAGGATGTTTATTTTTATGGAAGTATGCAACCTGGATATTTGTAAGCATAAGTATGCAGGGAGCATTTTGTTTTGAAAATTTTGATTAGTAACAATCGCTAATCAATTTGGAAATTGATTAGCGATCTACATAAGTTGTATTGCGATTTGTGACACAATGGAGGACAAAATATTCCCCGTGTAAACATATTCACACAGGGAGCATCTTGTTGAGACAATTTTGATTAGCAACAATTTGCTAATCAATTTGGAAATTGATTAGCGATCTACATAACTTGTATCGTGATTCGCGACACAATACCAAACAAAATGTTCCCTGGTATGAGACTTACAATTCTACGGGGAAACTAATGTAGTGAGCTGCATTCACCGGTGCAGGTCAAATACAATACACTTAATACTTGGACATAATTACGATCGTCAATTTTAAGACTATGCCATATATATATAAGTCTTGAAAGCAATAATCTTGTCATTTTAGTTGACTTGAGCTGGCTGCTGATGGAAATGTCAGGCTACATATACATTTATTATAAATAACTGGATTGTTACATTACTGGTACACTCAGCTGGGTATGCAGGTATTGCAGGTATTGCAATACCTTAGGGAGTTTGACGCACCTGCCCTGCAGAGTTGTAAACCACTGCCTTGTGGTACAGGTTCCTGACAGAACCGAAGGCTAAGGGAGCAAACCCTAAACAGAAAACCATGTCACTGTGGCAGCATAGAGGGCGGTTGATGTATGGAACTCCCAACATCTCCCGACCAGCCACTGCAGAGACAAATAGTTTTGCGCCTGTCTGGACATGTTCTTGCCGGTGTGAAACCTCTATTTGCTGCCCGAGAGAGTGCCGCTGGT
Source organism: Branchipolynoe longqiensis (assembly GCA_030323885.1). NCBI lineage: Eukaryota > Metazoa > Annelida > Polychaeta > Phyllodocida > Polynoidae > Branchipolynoe > Branchipolynoe longqiensis. The sequence goes on along the minus strand of CM059192.1, from coordinate 4,237,361 downwards.
AACTTGCAAAAGCCAGCAACACTTCAACACTTTTGCAGGCAGCTTTCATGAAAACAGAAAGAGAGGGCGCCCTCGTCTCTGGTTCAAGGATACCATCAAGAGAAACCTGAAGCTGAGAGACATTAAGACTGACTCATGGACATCACTCTCACAGTAGAGAGCTAAATGGAGAGCGGCAGTCAAGTAATGAAAGCAGTCTTTGATGCTTTCACGACCGACAGCATGACGATGATGACACTCAGCTACATTTGGTCCTAAAATATACCGAAAATCAGCAGAGGGGGAAATGGAAATCCTCTACTATCTTTCTGGGTGACCGACCAAGAGTGTGTATGTATGTTGTGTGTATATATATATGATTGAGGGCAGGTAATTATAGACATAGGGATGATTGGCAGGTCTGGGTGAGTGCACTCAGGGCCTGGCTCTCTGCTGAGGTAGGGGTCAATGCACACAGGGGTCAAAGTTGGTAGTGGCCACAGGTCAACCAGCTCTGGTGGTGGGTAGACCACTGGTGGTTATGGCAACCAGAATTGCTGAGTCCCTATTGGAGGAACTGGGAATGCTGCATCCCTATTGGTTGAAGTGAATGGCATGATCCTATTCCAAGAATCCGTGTACTATATACAGAACGAACATGAGGGCTGGACTCTCTTCTCTTATACTTTACTCTCTTCCTTTCTCTTTGTCTGTATTGGTTTCCTCATAGCCTATGTACACAGCCACAGATTCGAGCATTACATTCTACAAACTGGTGACCATCACGATTGTTAACACATAGTGTTAATTTGGACTAGTAGAAACTTGATGGGCTGATGCTTGTTTGGTGTGCTGTGTAGGTAGTGTTGTTTCTTCTCTTTTTTTTTTACTCTGTGAGGGTTTGAATTTCTTCAGAATTTGGGTTGTCAACGATTTCCCCCCCGAAATACCACTATTTTGGAAGGTCCGCTAGACTTTATTGATGGTATGTCTGTAACATGCCGTCATTGAAGCCTCGTGTCGCCACTGAAATATTCTTTCATATGGGACTACTTTTGGCTTTAGGAAAAAGTCACGGAAAAGCAACGCTTTTAGGCAAAGAAAGCATAGTTCAGCACGAAAGCATACAATATCTTGTTACTTGTGTAATGAAGCACACATGATGCGCGATTGTCCATATAAAATATAATAACTTTCGGGTAACGTTAACATGAGTGGTACTAGAAAGCGCACTTGATGCACATCCTTCGATTAAAATTGAATTTGACTGGTTTAATTTATCTGGTCTTGTAGACTCCGGTGTGGCTAAGAGTTTGATACATTTGCCGGTTTTCCAATCTTTAAGTGACATCGGTGTATTCGATGGGCAATTGTATCCAGTAGTAGATTGAGATCTCTGTCAGGACATCTAATTACTACGGTAGGTATAGCGTATATTTCTCTTTACGATACGTTATGTCCTTTCTTTGTAGTAGGTTCACTGAGCTTTGATATGCTCATAGGTACAGATGTATCGGAAATTTGTGCAGCTGAAATTAGTTATAAAGATAAATTTGTTTCCTTGTGTGATATTCTACATCCGTGGATAGGTTTAGAGACCATAAATAGAGGAATTGCAGGTATTGTTCTAAAATTAGACTATTGGAAGATACAATTTCCTTCTTTATTTCCTAAGTCTGATGTTAAACTCAGAGCTAGTAAGGTTGTAGAAATGCATATCGATATGGGTAATGCATATCCTGTTAATCAGAGACCTTATAGGATACCTTTGAGTAAAGGACATCTAGTAGAAAAAGAGTTAAATAGAATGCTTGAAGATGATATTATAGAGGCAAGTTGTAGTCCTTGGGCTTCACCAGTCACTATAGTGTTAAAAAAAGATGGTGCCATTCGTCTTTGTGGGGACTATCGCAAGCTAAATGCAGTGACAACTAAGGATGCTTATCCTCTGCCCAGGATACAAGATATTTTTTATCAACTTCCTGGAGCTAACATTTTTACCACTATAGACCTAAAATCTGGTTATTGGCAGGTAATGGTAGAGGAGGAAAGTAGAGCTAAAACAGCTTTTAACACGCATATTGGACTGTTTCAATTTAAACGCATGCAATTTGGATTAACTAATGCACCAGCTGCTTTCCAAAGAATGATGAATGGTATTTTCTCAGAGTTTTTAGGAAAATGTTGTTTGATTTATTTAGATGATATCATAATTTATTCACCTGATGAGGAAAGTCATCAACAAGATGTAGCTAACATTTTGGCCATCTTGCAGGATAATTGTATGACTATTAAAGAATCTAAATGTGAATTTGAAATGGCTGAATTAAAACTCTTGGGTTACGTTGTATGTGAAGCAGGTTTGAAACCGGATCCTAAAAAAATTACTGCAATTAGGGACATGGCTTCTCCGATTAGTAAAAAGGAAGTAAGACGTTTACTAGGATCTGCAGGATATCATCGACAATTAATTCCTAATTATGCTGATGTCATAGCACCTATTACTTATTTAACTACTAATAAATGTAGCTTTGTTTGGACCATAGAATGTGAAAATTCTTGGAATGAGTTAAAAAGTCTATTATTAGAAAGTGTTCTTCTAAAATTTCCTGATCCTTCTAAGCCTTATAAATTGTGAACAGATGCTTCTGAATACAGTTTGGGTGCTGTCCTAGTGCAGGAAGACGAAAAAGGGATAGGTAGGCCTGTACATCTAATAAGTACTAGATTTTCTTCTGCTCAGCGTAATTATCCTACGATAGAAAAAGAAGCATTTGCTATAATTTATTCATTAGGTAAATTAAGCCCTTACTTATATAGTGCTCAATTTACTAATTACCCAGACCATGCTCCACTAAAATCTATTTTGACTAAGGAAATCCGTAATAGACTAATACACATATTTAACATTGGGCAGTATTATTAGCAGAATTTTCAGCACCAATTGTCAATATGAAAGGAGTGGATAATGTATGGGCTGACATGCTGTCCAGATTCTAACCTAATGCAGAGGCTAAGGAGGTGGTTGAGATGTTTGCACTCGAATCTATTTTGGCAGAACAGGCAATTCCATTTGAGAACTATAAACTGCCATTCGATGAAGTCATGAATGAGCAGAAAAAAATGCCCGAATATACGTTAGGGAGGAATGAGGAAAATAATTATTTGCTAATGGATAATCTTCTTTATTCAATGATTGCTCCTACATGTAAAGATACATATCCTTGACTAGTTTTGCCTGTAATTAAAATAGCCCATACTGAAGTAGGTCATATGGCTATGTTGAAAACCCTGAGACGACTACAGGAACACTTTCGTTGGACTGGTATAGCTCGAGACATCCACAAAGTAATTACCAATTGTCCTAATTGTGTAGTGAACTGTAGCAGACGCACACATGCATATCCACAGTCGATGCCATTACTGGTAGCACCTGGTATCGTAATTGCTGCAGACCTTTCTGGTCCTTATCCAGTAAGTAACAATGGAAATAGATATTTACTCTCTGTAATTGACCATTGTAGTGGTTGGGTAGAATATAAATCATTACCGGATAAATCAGCAAAGGGGGTTCATGACTCCATATTCAATGATTATATTCCTCACCATTCAATTCCATGAGTGTTTATTTCTGATAATCAGTTAGAACTTAAGAATAAAATGATTATAGATATTTCAGAGAACTTGGAGTGGAGGTTAGACATACTACACCATATCATCAACAGTCTAATGGGATGGTGGAACCTTATAATAGAACACTAAAAAGCATCTTGAAAAAGTTGGTAAATTCTCGGGCTAATCTATGGGAAAGTTCTTTACCTGATGCGATATACACGTATCGCACTGTGCCTTCCAACAGTACAGGTTTTTCTCCTTTTTTTCTAACTTATGGTAGACATCCAGGTACGAAACATAGTTCTTTACTATATCATTCTACAGGTACGAGGGATTCAAACTTAGCGTATCGGATAGATGACTTGTCTATTGCTTTAAAGAGAGCAGTTGACAATCGATGGGATAGTCGGAAATATAATATTGCTCGTGCAGAGAAAAAGGCAAATGCAATTATATTAAAACCAGGTGATAAAGATGTTTATTACAATATTAGTAAATGAATCTGGACCTTTGGAGTGTAAATATGATCTGGGATACATTGTAGCAAAGACCCTATAATACTAAGACAGCTCACTCAGCCTGTACTGTGTAATCAAAATGATCAAACCCACCACTTGGTGCGCTGGCTGTTCTCTTGGTTAAATAGTTGCTATATTATATGTATAAATGTATATATGAATGTGAAAGATGTGTGATGATGGCAATGATGCTGATGCTGATGATGATGTGTATTTGTTCATAGCAATTTCATATTGATGTGTATTCATACTTACCTATCTCATGTATAATATAATTGTATGTGTTTACATGTGAAACACCAACCAGCAGCTGGGCTGATCAAACCCACCACAAGGTGGCACTGCGAAATTTACATTACCATTGGAGAGATAGGGAGTGAGCCATCTTAGTATTACAAGATCTTTGATCTACTTAAAGCATCACATGTGATGTTCACAGCCGTATTAATATACGTGGAAGAAGATGACAAATTCCATTTGATCGACAGCCAGAATAGCCGTCGGAGATAGTACATGATTTCCAGCTATTTGGAGCGGCCCGAGTTCAAAGCCCCCTGGACGACTGCACTGTCAGTGACAAATATAACTACCGAATTTGTCCACTGCGATTAGGCCACCGTGCTGGTACATATATATACATACATATATATATATGGATCTTATTCGACAGATGCGTGGAGGAGCAAGACCGCATTGCACAGCACCTTGATTCATGCACTACCGTAATAATCATAGTAATTTCTCAAATTCTGAAAGTTTATTCCAGACTACTAATCTATGTACTCTTTTCGTACTCATCGTTCTCACTGGGAAAAAAATGAATGCGAATAGCAGATACAGTTCTTCATTTCGGGAAGGGGTAACCTTTTCGCGAGTATATGGTAACCATTTATAAATAATCAGACGCTCGGCGCGGGAGTCTATTCTTATCGGGTGTTGATGGCCAGAATCAACTACCATTTTACGTCAGGCTTGACTGAAGCTGCATATACAGTTAATTCGCCGGTGGTTGAAGTGAAATTAGACAAAACATGATGTACATGAAAGTGTTGTCACGCATAAGATTATTTTTGTTGTGGATGACAAAAGATCGGGGTGAGCATGACGTCATCGGTCGGAACTATGATAGAGTTCCATACATATGTTTATATTGTTTGAAATGCATAACTAAATACCTATGATACTTAGAAACATGAAATAAAATAACCATGATATCTAGAGAATCTATTCTATATTACTATATGTATCACAAAACATAAAAATGAATATAAAATTATGAAATAATACTAATTAAGTTAACTTTTCAAAACACTCTCCTTTTCTATAAGGAATTATTCTATATATTGATATTACTTAATAAATATAATAATAATATAATATATATAAAAACAAATATTTATTTAATACAATTATTTTTTTTGGGAAGAATTTTACATATTAAACATAGGCAGAGAGTAATACCAGTAGATCAAAGTAAAGCAATCGACAGTCTGCTCCCCTATGATCTGGGCCAGACACTGATCAGTCTGTATCCCTATAATCTGGACCAGGCATTGGAGTGTTTGTTGTTGGATTGAAATGATCGAACGTATAGGTACTCTTGTCGACGTTCAGACCTGGACAGAAAATCTTCAAAAACACTCTCCCTTCTTTTCGCAAGGCGAAGGCAATAGATGATGCCTTGGGAGGCATAGGTAATGTCTAGAGCATGAAGAAGTCTTCATCATTTGTATAAAAGCAAGTGTCTGTTCGGAGCTCAGCTGAAATGTTCAGAAAGATTCTTCCTTTTCTTTTCCTATTGTTCGCTAGGCGATTGCATGAGATTCTTTCCATTGCTTTTTGGTAGAGAGAATTCCTGGGGAGGCATAGGTAATGCCTAGGGCATTGAATGAACTTAATCATTTTTACAAAAGCGAGTGTCTGTTGGGAGCTCAGCTGAAATGATTATAGGGATTTCTTTTTGTTTTTTTCTTAATCACATTACAAAAACGAGTCTGTAGGGACAGCTTAGCTAAAAGTTGATGACATTTTTTTTCTTGACATCCTTATTCACTTTACAGAAGCGAGTCTGTAGGGACAGCTCAGCTAAAAGGTGATGACATTTTTTTCTTGACATCCTTAATCACTTTACAAAAGCGAGTCTGTAGGGACAGCTCAGCTAAAAGATGATAACAAATTTGTTCTTGACATCCTTAATCACTTTACAGAAGCGACAACTCAGCTAAAAGGTGATGAAATTCTTTCCTTCTTAAATTATTCATATAAAACAATTCATCTACAAACTGTTGTTCAGCTACAAAGCTATTTGGGCTTTACAAAACCTATATGGAAACTACAAAACTCTGTACCGGTAGTAATATACAGTAAATTGATGACTAGATTTCTAACTTTACCAAAAATTGCATATCAATTTTTGTTTGGATCTGGCCAAGAAATATAACATTTTTCATGTGAAAATTCAGACATAAAAAATGTGTCGAATATTGTTATTTATTCATGAAAGCTTGGTTCATTTGAAAATTCATGGACATAAAAATGTGTCGAATATTGTCATTTTCTCATGAAAGGTTGGTTCATTTGAAAATTCATGGACATAAAATGTGTCAAATATTGCCATTTTGTCATGAAAGGTTGGTTCATTTGAAAACTCATGGACATAAAATGTGTAAAATATTGCCATTTTGTCATGAAAGGGTCGTTCATTTGAAAATTCATGGGCATACAAATGTGTCGAATATTGCCATTTATTCATGAAAGGTTGGTTCATTTGAAAATTCATGGACATAAAAATGTGTCGAATATTGCCATTTATTCATGAATGGTTGCTCCATTTGAAAATTCATGGACATAAAAATGTGTCGAATATTGCCATTTATTGCTAGACAATTTATTAAATTTATGCTGTCATTGACGTTATTGATATTGGTCTATGGATCTGATTAATTGTCTTTGGGCTGGAAAATGCATATTGTTATATAATCTATAGGGATAGATTTGAGAGTTGAAAATACTTGAGGAAATGTATTAATCAAATACTTTACTGAATAAAACTCAGATATATGTTACCGCGAAGAAAGGTAACTTTCTGCGAAATGATGACCAAGATCGAAAGCGACTCTGCAAGAATGGATCAATATCGTCAATATCGCAACGCGAATGCGGTAGTTCATAGGAGAACACTGGCATATATAATTAAATCGAAGAAATAAGTGAAATTCTTATCTAGAGAATCTATTCTATATTACTTCATTTTTCATGGATAAGGTTTCTGACTTCGAATAAAAATTATAAAAATTGTGTAATCACCGTTTTCGGCCACTTCCGAAGAATATAACCCATTTCTGACATTCAATATAATGTTAAAAGATGCATGGGAACATTTTGCGACCATTTCTAGTCTAATCCGACCTTTTACCAACTCTGTGACACTTCAGAGGTCCTTGCGACACTCTAGAGGTTAGTGTTCAGTCTGACAGCATCGACCTTACATTGATACAAATTGGATTTGGTGTTACTACCATTTAGTTCCACATCGATACGCTTGGCCCACCCATTTCATATATAATTAAATCGAAGAAATAAGTGAAATTCTTATCTAGAGAATCTATTCTATATTACTTCATTTTTCATGGATAAGGTTTCTGACTTCGAATAAAAATTAAAAAAATTGTGTAATCACCGTTTTCGGCCACTTCCGAAGAATATAACCCATTTCTGACATTCAATATAATGTTAAAAGATGCATGGGAACATTTTGCGACCATTTCTAGTCTAATCCGACCTTTTACCAACTCTGTGACACTTCAGAGGTCCTTGCGACACTCTAGAGGTTAGTGTTCAGTCTGACAGCATCGACCTTACATTGATACAAATTGGATTTGGTGTTACTACCATTTAGTTCCACATCGATACGCTTGGCCCACCCATTTCATCTTTCCAGCTGTCAAACTTGGAGAAACCCAACGACGTGGATGGTAGACACGCGGTTGCTCGACAGGTCTCCATAGATTTAACATTGCGGATCTCAGCTCTATGAGAAAACAAGGCTTAAGCGGTTTGAATCAATGACCGAGTTTCACAAACTATTTTCTTGTAGAAACCAACCAAATACACCAATTTCACCAAAAATAAGTCGTTTTGAGTAGAAATATAGGCAGAAATAGAATCAAAATGTCATTTTGTATGTTATGTACATGTATCTTACATCAAAAATCAGTTTTAACAAAAATAACACGAACAACAGAAAGCTGTATAACCACAGCATTTACACAGCATAAAAAGGTAAACAAAGCAATGACATTGGTTCGCTTCGAACTTTGAAATTAGAATGGTCACGTCTATATTATTAAATAATAGTAGATTTCCAGCTTTTAGCTTTAGTTATATATGCTGTTGCGGTTTCCATACATTTTCTGCAGCAGTTGCTGTCGTTTCTTCATGTTAATTGTCTCCATCGTTATATTATTATATTGCATCCTTCCGTCCATGTTTGTGCCAAATTGTTATGTATTTCTAATAATTTTGAAAAAAATGGCAGTTTTGCCCTACGCCTATCGGCAAACTCAATGGCCGTGCACCTTTGCTTTGCTCCCAACGCCGTTTTCAGCGCATGCGCAGTCGGAACCGTGATCTCGTCTATTAAAGGTGGCAGCAGGATCTGTCCCTTGTCGTGTGCGAAGTACCTACCCATGTTGCCAAGGCAACATGACCAACCTCGGTGGACCTGTGCTACTCTGCGCTGCTCGAAAAATAGGGGAACAAAGCGTACGATGTCCAACATTTCAGTGTCTTGCACACCCAATATATTTACCAAGTTTTCACCTCAAATGTCCCAAAAGGTGCCTATTTATAAGAAACTATCCTCCAGTAAAGTGGATCACAATGAACAACACCTGGTATTTATTTCAGTTTTAATGGAAGTGGAATCTGCATTCATCAGCACGAAACATTCAAAGACGCTGAGCGATGAAAGGGTTAAACCCGCCACGGACGCTCACTTGTTGTCATTGTTGGGGGCGTTGAGAAAAACAAAGCAAGCATTCCCACATAACGCCATTTGATTTAACAGCAACCCGATCCTATTATTAATTATCTCGTCTTCAGTGTTGTGTTCTCCGTCCTGTATTCCGGCTCTCATTATATTTTCCAATCACAAGCCTCGATCTTACGGTGTCCATTTACGTCCTCCATGTTCTGCATTTACTCATTGTATAACTTCCCGCTCATTTCAGACCTCTTTTTCAGTTAACGCGCATCCTCATTGAAACAGGTACGTCCTGAGAGCTGAAACCCCGGCCTGTCATGGGAATAAAGTCAGGGGCGTAGCTAGGCGTACACGCATACTCCAAAACGTCCACATCGTTTTGTCAACAACAACAAAAAGTAAAAAATAATAAGGAGAGAGAGAGAGAGAGGGGGCATGTAGTAGTCCGGAGTGTCGAAAACTCAAGTCTAAAATGTGTCAAATCTGCCAACTTAAGCTTAAGTGGCCCCCTAAACCCCTTGCCGAAATTAGGAGTACACATCAAAAGTCTAGCTATGCCCCTGAAAGTTATGTTCTTCCTACTCCTCTTTCGTCGTTCTCTTTGCCACTGGCAGCAATGCTACATAATAATAATAATAATAATAATAATAAAATATTTATTTCCACATGATCAATGTACACACAAGTTGATATTTATATCAGTAATTTTTTCACATGAAAAAGGAGAAAGCAGAAGTACAATACTTATGAGGTGCTTTCCCCATTTAAAAATAACACAGATATATTGCTTATATACCATAGAAATAATAAAAAGAAAAAGAAAAGTTAAAAGCATATCAACCTTACCCTCAATACTGTAAATTGCATCTCAATATTTATGTACTAGACTACTATGTGTTTTCCCTCTGATAAACTTAAATATTTTCTTTTTATACATTCATTGAAACATATAGATGTTTTTTGAACATTTGATATTATCGTCAAGTGAATTCCATATTGTTATACCACATATAGATATACATTGAGGCTTTAAAGTTGTTCTTGCAAATACTTGTCTTAGGTTGTTACTCTGCCTTGTATCATGGCTACTATCTGAACTTATTTTGAATAAAGACTCTAGATTTGTTGGCAGTAGCCCTTTGACCTACTTACAAACTGTTTAAAAGAGCCGAACACGGCAGAAATTCCATTTGCCAGAAACAAAGAAAAGCACACACAAAAATCACAAAAAAATAGCAGAAAATCAGTTTATGCAATTTCTCGGAAAATTGAAAAACCCAATGAACCAATTCACGAAATGTAAAAACAGAGATAATGTCATGCTTTTTCTTCTTCAAACAACTGCCCGTATGAATCTCACTGAGGACGAAACTCAGATTAACTTACAGTTCCTATCTGTCTGATCTAAGCCCTATTGGGAATGTACAACTCCACCAAGCAAACGCACAAATAATAAATACAGCAAAACCTCTCTAAATAGACCAACCTTGGGACCTGTCATATATGTATCTATATGTTGTTGTTGTTGAAGATTTATACTGCCTATCATGGATAAGCCTGAATAGGCTTGTTTTCACCATTAGACAGTTTGTCGATAGAAAGCCCGAGCCTACACTTTTACCGACCCAAGGGATTTTTAACCTCCCACACCACATAGACATGGTATGAGAGCAACTGGCCTTTGATGACGCTGTAAGTTATACACAGCGGTGGAAATCCAAATTGACAGAGATGGGGGCATGGGGAATCGAATCACTGACCTTCAGATTAGGAGTCCGACCTAGAAAAAAGTCAGACACTCTAACCACTCCGCCACAGAGAACACCACATGTGCAGAGTCGTAAATGAAAAATCAATATGATCAGATGTCGGAAGGGAGATGTCATATATGTATGTATATGTGCGGAGCGCCCGCGCCTGCGCACATACCCGGGCAGAACGTGTACGGAGCGTTTCCATAAATAAACCACTTGCAATACATCGACTGAAGCGTACAGATGTTCTCCTTACAGGACCGTCTTTAACTCGTCCATTTAGGGAGGTGGCCAATTTAGGGAGTTAGAATATGGTTAAAATGATGTTGTTGGTACCCACATAAATATATTGATTTAGGGGAGCATCCAGAGTTTCACTTCTCCACCAGCCCATAAGTTTTAACAGAGCTCTACGATGTACAGTTTTAATGAACCGAGAGCATTTCCGTCATTAGTGTGACAGTTCAGAGGTTTTCCAGTAGATAAACAAGTTTCAGCTTGATCAGCTGACCACAATCTCATGTCTGCCACGTTAGTAATACGCCAAGTGCACACCTGCGCTAGACCTGGCTACAAACAATTAACCTAGATAAATAGAAAGTCAATGGGAAAAAATCCATTTGTTAATTGTTAGTGTGACATCACGTTCACCATCGGTGTAAGTTTTACCATCTATGTATGTGTGCGTGTTGCATATATGCCAATCTTATTAGTATTTAACGGACCAGTGCTGCCTGGTCTAGTTCCGTGAGTGCTCACTAACCGGAAGTGGCGCTCCCTCTGGCACCTGGATAGGTGGCGCTACCGACCTTCTAGTGACGAATGCCTCCCCACCTACATCACCACTTACCAAGCCTTTGTTATTGGTAAATAAACCATTGCTCACGGGCACAGAAGACCATGAGACTGGATGGGAAAACATGGCTTTCATTCCGGCGCGGCCCCCGGCCTCTAATGGAAATGTACACGATAGATCGGCGACGGGTGGCCGACATAATGTCCCTTTAATGGTTACTCTGCTGTCACTTTAATGTTCATGTTACTGCCCCTTTGATGGTCATGTTGCTCCCCATTTGATGGTCATGTTACTGTCCCTTTTAAGCTGCGGACAGACAGGACGCGTGCGTCGGGCGTGCGTAAAGTACAAGCGAGCGTCATGCGGTTCTCGCGCGCAAATAGCGAACACACTGGATGCGTCTGCCATGCGTATGCGTCATTGGTTTGACTCTCTGTGTGTCGGTGTGTCTGTGTGTGTTACTCTGTGTCTGTGTGTGTGTCTCTGTGTGTCTGTGTGTGTGTCTCTGTGTGTGTGTCTGTGTGTGTGTCTCTCTGTGTCTCTCTGTGTCTGTGTGTGTGTGTCTCTGTGTGTGTGACTCTGTGTCTCTGTGTGTGTCTCTATGTGTGTTCTGTGTCTCTGTGTGCATGTGTCTCTGAGAGAGACACACACAGACACTCTCCCTCCCTCCTGCATGTCTGTCTGTGTGTTACTCTGTGTCTGTGTGTGTCTCTGTGTGTGTCTGTGTGTGTCTGTGTGTGTCTCTGTGTGTGTATCTGTGTGTGTGTGACTCTGTGTCTGTGTGTGTCTCTATGTGTGTGTCTGTGTCTGTGTGTCTCTGAGAGGGAGACACACAGACACTCTCCCTCCCTCCCTCCCTCTCTCCCTCCCTGTGTCTGTGTGTGTGTCTGTGTGTGTGTGTTACTCTGTGTCTGTGTGTGTGTCTGTGTCTCTGTATGTGTCTGTGTGTGTGTCTGTGTGTGTGTGTCTGTGTGTGTGTCTCTGTGTCTCAGTGTGTCTGTGTGTGTGTCTGTGTGTGTGTGAATCTGTGTCTCTGTGTGTGTCTCTGTGTGTTATGTGCCTCTGTGTGTGTCTCTGAGAGAGAGACACACAGACAATCTCCCTCTTTCCCTCCCTGTGTCTCGGTGTGTCTGTGTGTGTCTCTGTGTGTGTCTATGTGTGTGTCTCTGTGTGTGTCTCTGTGTGTGTGACTCTGTGTGTGTCTCTATGTGTGTGTCTGTGTCTGTGGGTGTGTGTCTCTGAGAGAGACACACACAGACACTCTCCCTCCCTCTCTCCCTCCCTCTCTCTCTCTCTCCCTCCCTCCATCCCACACAGAGACACACAGAGATGCAGAGACACACACAGAGACACAGACACAGATACAGACACAAAGACACACACACATACACAGAGACACACACAGACACACACACACATAGAGACACACACATAGACACACACACAGATACAGAGACACACATACACACACACAGACACACACAGACACAGAGATACACACACAGAGACGCAGAGACACACACAGAGACACACACAGAGACACATACAGAGATACACACACAGACACACACATACACACACAGAGACAAAGAGACACACACAGAGACACAGACACACACAGAGACACACACAGACACACACATAGACACAGAGACACACATACAGACACAGAGACACATACATAGAGACACACACAGAGACACACACATAGACACAGATACACACATACAGACACAGACACACACAGAGACACACACAGACACAGAGACACACACATAGACACAGAGACACACCTACAGACACAGAGACACACACAGAGACACAGAGACACACACAGAGACACACCCAGACACAGACACACAGAGACACACACAGAGACACACACAGAGACACACACATAGACACAGAGACACACATACAGACACAGAGACACACATAGACACACACAGAGACACACACATAGACACAGATACACACATACAGACACAGAGACACACACAGAGACACACATAGAGACACACACAGAGAGACACACACACACACACACACGCAAAGTCAGGCAAAGTCGGGCAAAGTCAGGCAAAGTCGGGCAAAGTCGGTCAAAAGCCAAGCGTTACCACGCGTCAAGCGTAAATAATCGCTCCAAAAGCGATTCGCGACGCCCGCGCGACGCCCGTGCGAGAAACGCACGCGCCAGTGTGTTCGGGTTCTCTTTATTACATACATTTTGATTTTTTACGCACGCGCGACGCTTGACGCACGCGCGAGATACGCGTCCAGTGTGTTCGCAGCTTAATGGTCAGGGGGTTGCCCCTTTAATGATTATGGTAATGTCCCCTTAATAGTCTTGCTACTGACGCTTTAATGGTAATTCTACTGTATCTAAACAATTTTTACTGGTTATGGTAATGTCCCTTTAATGGTCATGTTACTGCCCCTTTAATGGTCATGGCACTACTCCTTTAATGTTCATGTTACTGTCCCTTTAGTGGTCATGTTACACTCCCTTTAATGGTCATATTACTGTGCCTTTAATAGTCATGTTACTGTCCCTTTAATGGACATGTCACTTTAATGGTCATGTTACTGTCCCTTTAATGGTCATGTTACTGTCTCCTCAATGGCCATGTTACTGTCACTTTAATGGTCAGATTACTCTCCCTTTAATGGCCATGTTACTGTCCCTTTAGTTGTCATGTTACTGTCCCTTTAATGGTCCTGTTACTGTCCCTTTAATGGCCATGTTACTGTCACATTAATGGCCATGTTACTGTCACTTTAATGGTCAGATTACTGTCCCTTTAATGGCCATGTTACTGTCCCTTTAATGGCCATGTTACTGTCCCTTTAATGGTCATGTTACTGTCACATTAATGGTCATATTACTGTCCCTTTAATGGCCATGTTACTGTCCCTTTAATGGCCATGTTACTGTCCCTTTAATGGTCATGTTACTGTCACATTAATGGTCATCTTACTGTCCCTTTAATGGCCATGTTACTGTCCCTTTAATGGCCATGTTACTGTCCCTTTAATGGCCATGTTACTGTCCCTTTAATGGCCATGTTACTGTCCCTTTAATGGTCATGTTACTGTCACATTAATGGCCATGTTACTGTCCCTTTAATGGCCATGTTACTGTCACATTAATGGCCATGTTACTGTCACATTAATGGTCATATTACTGTCCCTTTAATGGTCATGTTACTTTCCCTTTAATGATCCTGTTACTGTCCCTTTAATGGCCATGTTACTGTCACTTTAATGGTCCTGTTACTGTCCCTTTAATGGTCATGTTACTGTCTCCTCAATGGCCATGTTACTGTCACTTTAATGGTCAGATTACTGTCCCTTTAATGGCCATGTTACTGTCACCTTAATGGCCATGTTACTGTCCCTTTAATGGCCGTGTTACTGTCCCTTTAATGGTCATGTTACTGTCCCTTTAGTGGTCATGTTACTGTCCCTTTAATGGTCCTGTTACTGTCCCTTTAATGGTCATATTACTGTCACATTAATGGCCATGTTACTGTCCCTTTAATGGTCATGTTACTGTCCCTTTAATGGCCATGTTACTGTCACATTAATGGTCATGTTACTGTCCCTTTAATGGTCCTCTTACTGTCCCTTTAATGGTCCTGTTACTATCCCTTTAATGGTCATGTTACTGTCCCTTTAATGGCCATGTTACTGACCCTTTAATGGCCCTGTTACTGTCACATTAATGGTCCTGTTACTATCCCTTTAATGGTCATGTTACTGTCACATTAATGGTCATGTTACTGTCCCTTTAATGGTCATGTTACTGTCCCTTTAATGGTCATCTTACTGTCCCTTTAATGGCCATGTTACTGACCCTTTAATGGCCCTGTTACTGTCACATTAATGGTCCTGTTACTATCCCTTTAATGGTCATGTTACTGTCCCTTTAATGGTCATGTTACTGTCCCTTTAATGGTCATATTACTGTCCCTTTAATGGCCATGTTACTGTCCCTTTAATGGCCATGTTACTGTCACATTAATGGCCATTTTACTGTCACATTAATGGCCATGTTCCTGTCACATTAATGGCTATGTTACTGTCCCTTTAATGGTCATGTTACTGTCCCTTTAATGGTCATGTTACTGTCCCTTTAATGGCCCTGTTACTGTCCCTTTAATGGTCATATTACTGTCCCTTTAATGGTCATGTTACTGTCGCTTTAATGGCCAGGTTACTGACCCTTTAATGGCCCTGTTACTGTCCCTTTGATGGTCATATTACTGTCCATTTAATGGTCATGCTACTGTCGCTTTAATGGCCAGGTTACTGACCCTTTAATGGCCATGTTACTGTCCCTTTAATGGTCATATTACTGTCCCTTTAATGGCCATGTTACTGTCCCTTTAATGGCCATGTTACTGTCACATTAATGGCCATGTTACTGTCACATTAATGGCCATGTTACTGTCCCTTTAATGGTCATGTTACTGTCCCTTTAATGGTCATGTTACTGTCACATTAATGGCCATGTTACTGTCCCTTTAATGGCCATGTTACTGTCCCTGTAATGGTCATGTTACTGTCCTTTTAATGGCTATGTTACTGTCCCATTAATGGTCATGTTACTGTCCCTTTAATGGTCATGTTACTGTCCCTTTAATGGCCATGTTACTGTCCCTTTAATGGCCATGTTACTGTCCCTTTAATGGTCATATTACTGTCACATTAATGGCCATGTTACTGTCCATTTAATGGTCATGTTACTGTCCCTTTAATGGCCATGTTACTGTCACATTAATGGCCATGTTACTGTCACATTAATGGCCATGTTACTGTCCCTTTAATGGTCATGTTACTGTCCCTTTAATGGTCCTGTTACTGTCCCTTTAATGGCCATGTTACTGACCCTTTAATGGTCATATTACTGTCCCTTTAATGGTCTTGTTACTGTCCCTTTAATGGTCATGTTACTGTCCCTTTAATGGCCATGTTACTGTCACATTAATGGTCATGTTACTGTCCCTTTAATGGCCATGTTACTGACCCTTTAATGGCCCTGTTACTGTCCCTTTAATGGTCATTTTACTGTCCCTTTAATGGTCATGTTACTGTCCCTTTAATGGCTATGTTACTGTCACATTAATGGCCATGTTACTGTCACATTAATGGCCATTTTACTGTCCCTTTAATGGTCATGTTACTGTCCCTTTAATGGTCATGTTACTGTCCCTTTAATGGCCATGTTACTGTCACATTAATGGTCAGATTACTGTCACATTAATGGTCATATTACTGTCACATTAATGGTCATATTACTGTCCCTTTAATGGTCATGTTACTGTCCTTTTAATGGCCATGTTACTGTCACATTAATGGCCATGTTACTGTCCCTTTAATGGTCATGTTACTGTCCCTTTAATGGTCATGTTACTGTCCTTTTAATGGCTATGTCACTGTCACATTAATGGCCATGTTACTGTCCCTTTAATGGCTATGTTACTGTCACATTAATGGCCATGTTACTGTCACATTAATGGCCATGTTACTGTCCCTTTAATGGCCATGTTACTGTCCCTTTAATGGTCATGTTACTGTCCTTTTAATGGCTATGTTACTGTCACATTAATGGTCATGTTACTGTCCCTTTAATGGCTATGTTACTGTCACATTAATGGCCATGTTACTCTCACATTAATGGTCATGTTACTCTCCCTTTAATGGTCATGTTACTGTCCCTTTAATGGTCATGTTATTGTCACTTTAATGGTCATGTTACTGTCACATTAATGGTCATGTTACTGTCACATTAATGGTCCTGTTACTGTCCCTTTAATGGTCATGTTATTGTCACTTTAATGGTCATGTTACTGTCACTTCAATGTTCGTGTTACTGACCCTTTAATGGTCATGTTACTGTCCGATTAATGCTTGTGCTACTGCCGCTTTAAGGGCCATCCCACTGTCCCTTTAATGGTTATGTTACTGCCCCTTTAATGGCGATGTTTCAGTCCCTTTAATGGTCATATTACAGTCCCTCTGATGGCCATCCTACGGTCCCTTTAATGGATATGTTACTGCCCCTTTAATGGGGATGCTTCAGTCCCTTTAATGATCATCCTACTGTCCCTTTGATGGTCATATTGCTGCCCATTTGATGGTCATGTTGCTACCCCTTTAATGGTCATGTTCTTGCCCCTTTGATGATTATCGTAATGTCTCTTTAATACTCATGCTACTGACCCTTTACTGGTAATCCTATTGTCCCATTAATGATCATGTTTCTGTCCCTTTAATGGTCATGTCACTGCTCCTTTAATGGTCATGTCACTGAGCCTTTAATTGTCAAATTACAGCCCCTTTAATCGCCATGTCACTGCTCCTTTAATGGTCATGTTACTGTCCATTTAATGACCATGTGACTGCCCCTTTAATGGCCATCCCATGCTCCTTTAATGGTCATGTCACTGCCCCTTGAATGGTCATATTACAGCCCCTTTAGTTGTCATATCACTGCCCCTTTAAGAAGCTGAGTGAACTCTATGGTTGCGCACATTAACTGAACCCGATTCGTTCTGATATAAAATGAGTGAGTTTTCTTCTTATTGGACACCGACCTGAGCCGGCAGGAAGAACCTAACTTATTGGACACCGACCTAAGCCGGCAGGAAGAACCTAACACCGGGTGGTCGATATCGTGTAAAAGACGATGCTTGTCCACAACCAGACACCGTGGAGAATTCCCGCAGCCGTTCTCACCAAATGGGCAATCTCCCCCTCAAAATTGTCTCCGCCTGGGGATTTGATTTAGAATTAAACCCCCCCCCTCCCCCTCCCCCCCCTCCGCCCACATTGAAATAGAATCACATGACCCACATAATTCAGTTTGATTTAGAATTAAACCCCCCCCTCATCCCCCCCCCCCCCCCCCCCCCCCCCCCCTCCGCCCACATTGAAATAGAATCACATGACCCACATAATTCAGTTGCAATTCGGACCCTGTTGATCTAAATGTGGTGGAAAGACTCATACGTACATGAAATGCGAGGATTCATGGGAGTTACCAGGTATCTGAGGTGAGGTAGCAGCTATGTGAGGTGAGGTAGCAGCTACCTCATATGACACATGGATGGCAGTTAACAGCTGTGGTGTGAGGTAGCAGCTACCTCATACGACACATGTATGGCAGTTACCAGCTATCTGAGCTGAGGTAACTAACAGCTACCTCATATGAGAAATGGACAGCAGCTACCAGCTATGTGAGGTGAGGTACCAGCTACCTCATATGACACATGGACGGCAGTTATCTGCTATGTGAGGTGAGGTACCAGCTACCTCATATGACACATGGACGGCAGTTATCTGCTATGTGAGGTGAGGTACCAGCTACCTCATATGACACATGGACGGCAGTTACCAGCTATGTGAGGTGAGGTAGCAGCTACCTCATACGACACATGGACGGCAGTTACCAGCTATGTGAGGTGAGGTAGCAGCTACCTCATACGACACATGGACGGCAGTTATCTGCTATGTGAGGTGAGGTAGCAGCTACCTCATACGACACATGGACAGCAGTTATCTGCTATGTGAGGTGAGGTAGCAGCTACCTCATACGACACATGGATGGCAGTTACCTGCTATGTGAAGTGAGGTAGCAGCTACCTCATACGACACATGGACGGCAGTTACCAGCTATCTGAGCTGAGGTAACAGCTACCTCATATGACACATGGACGGCAGTTACATGCTATATGAGGTGAGGTAGCAGTTACCAGCTATGTGAGGTGAGGTACCAGCTACCACATATGACACATGGACGGCAGTTACCAGCTATGTGAGGTGAGGTAGCAGCTACCTCATACTACACATGGATGGCAGTTATCTGCTATGTGAGGTGAGGTAGCAGCTACCTCATATGACACATGGATGGCAGTTACCAGCTATGTGAGGTGAGGTAGCCGCTACCTCATACGACACATGGACAGCAGTTACCAGCTATGTGAGGTGAGGTATCAGCTACCTCATACAACACATGGACGGCAGTTATCTGCTATGTGAGGTGAGGTAGCAGCTACCTCATACGATGCATGTGCGGCAGTTACCTGCTATGTGAGGTGAGGTAGCAGCTACCTCATACGACACATGGACAGCAGTTACCTGCTATGTGAGGTGAGGTACCAGCTACCTCATATGACACATGGACGGCAGTTACCTGCTATGTGAGGTGAGGTAGCAGATACCTCATATGACACATGGATGGCAGTTACCAGTTATGTGAGGTGAGGTAGCCGCTACCTCATACGACACATGGACAGCAGTTACCAGCTATGTGAGGTGAGGTATCAGCTACCTCATACAACACATGGACAGCAGTTATCTGCTATGTGAGGTGATGTAGCAGCTACCTCATACGATGCATGTACGGCAGTTACCTGCTATGTGAGGTGAGGTAGCAGCTACCTCATACGACACATGGACAGCAGTTACCTGCTATGTGAGGTGAGGTATCAGCTACCTCATATGACACATGGACGGCAGTTACCTGCTATGTGAGGTGAGGTAGCAGATACCTCATATGACACATGGATGGCAGTTACCAGCTATGTGAGGTGAGGTCGCTACCTCATACGACACATGGACGGCAGTTACCAGCTATGTGTGATGAGGTAGCCGCTACCTCATACGACACATGGATGGCAGTTACCAGCTATGTGAGGTGAGGTAGCAGCTACCTCATATGATGCATGGACAGCAGTTACCAGCTATGTGAGGTGAGGTAGCAGCTACCTCATACGACACATGGATGGCAGTTACCAGCTATGTGAGGTGAGGTAGCAGCTACCTCATACGACACATGGATGGCAGTTATCTGCTATGTGAGGTGAGGTACCAGCTATGTGAGGTGAGGTACCAGCTACCTCATATGACACATGGATGGCAGTTACCAGCTATTTGAGGTGAGGTAGCAGCTACCTCATACGACACATGTACGGGAGTTGTTGGACAGAAAGACAATCAAGTTGTATCGCATTGTGTGCTTTTTAATGGACGTATTCGACTGGGACCTAAATTTTCCAGCTGGAAAGATCCCAGTCGAAAACGTCCATTAAAAAGCACACAATGCGATACAACTTGATTTTCGAATGCAAAGAGGACCAGTCAAATGGGTTCAGTGGTTTCAGCCAATCAGAGCTGTTCTCTTCCATTGCAAATGGCTGCCCTGTATGGGGGTGGCCATTTGCAATTGAAAAGAACCAATCAGAGCTGTTCATTTCTATTTGCAATTGAAAAGAACCAATCAGAGCTGTTCATTTCCATTGCATTTCCTCTATGGGGGCAGCCATTTGCAATTGAAAAGAACAGCTCTGATTGGCTGAAGCTATTGAATCTTTCAACCTTTCCATATCAGCCATCTTGAAATACACCATGTGACCTTATGGATGGAGTTACAAGACACATTCGATTCCTACATTTAGAAACACACTTCCGGTCCCAGTCGAATAGGAATTCGTAAAGAAATATTTTGATATGCATATAGAAAGGCCCAGTCAAATACGGCCATTGGTTCACATATTTCAGCAGTCGGTGTGTCATGCCTTGTAGGCAACGCCCAGGGGGTGACTAGTAATTGTATGGAATGTCGTTACGCAGCAGGTGGCAAACAACAAAATTGGTGATCGTCACCGCCCGTGCCTGAAAAATTGCCTGCCTTCGATTTGTTTTAAAACTGTTAAATTGAGTTGGGCTAGCAGCAATTCAACTTTTGTATCAATTTTTAAGTCAGTGGTTTGACTCAGCAAGGGTTTGAACCCAGGAGTTCGAATCCCACGACCTACCAGAACGGGAGCCGGACACTCAACCCATTCGGCCATCGCGTCTGGTTACGTATTCCGTCTACGGCAAAAAACTAACCTAAAAACCGGATGTGGTGGCCGAATCGGTAGAGTGCTGGCCTCGCGTGCAGCAGGTCGGGAGTTCGGTTCCCGGTCGAGTCAAAACAATGACTTATTAAATTGATACTTGTCACTTCCTAGCCTGGTGCTTGGCATTAATAGGATAGGACATGGACTGGTTAGCTCAGGATAATGTGACTGAGTGGGATATCGGTCATGGTGCTGGCTGCCTGATTTCCCAGTTGGGCAGCACTATAAAGTCGCCATGAGTGCACACTGTCACAAGTCGGTACCCGTCCCGATATGACGTTAGATGTTGTAAGGGTGTAACACTCAAAATAAAAATATAAAAATGAAAACCGCCCGCCCGACCATGATTTTTATTTCAAAAGGACGATGACTAATTCTTTTGTTATTTGATCTAATCATGATTGCTGTTATCTTGTTGCAGACACCACGACCGATAATGAATTTGAATTGCTTTCTGATGCACGTAGAAAATAAATATGTGAAAATTAATATTTTATTATTTAAATATTTTATTATTATTATGTTATTATCGTAGAATGGGTTAAATGAGCGGGTGGTGTTCATTTGCTGTCATTGCTGTTGATTGCAGAGAACAGGGAAGCAGCCCCTCCCACCTGCCACTCACACCAACAAGCCACCCCACTGGCCAACCCCACAAACCCCCTCGACCAATTAAATTCAACCTCAAAATCTCAACCCCAGCCTCACCCCAGCAAGCCTCTGAATAGCCACTCGCACATTGCCCACCTTCGCAGCAACACTTCTTCTTAACCCACCCACC
This sequence comes from Branchipolynoe longqiensis, assembly GCA_030323885.1. NCBI lineage: Eukaryota > Metazoa > Annelida > Polychaeta > Phyllodocida > Polynoidae > Branchipolynoe > Branchipolynoe longqiensis. Next base: position 4,215,026 of record CM059192.1, on the reverse strand, counting down.
AACAACCGATGCACTTGACTCGATCTTTAAAAATAAACCCGAGCAAAATACAAAATGAACAAAAAAAACTAAAAACTAAAGAAATGACCTGATAATAAATTGAAACTGATATTTTTTAACTGTATGCATTGAACTGTATGCATCTAGATTTGTTGATTGATGATTGATTGATGACTAATGATAAAAAGTGCTTTGGTTATGATGATTGAAATGTCCTCTGATTATGATTGAAATGTATTCATTTGTCATGTAGACTATTATTAATTATTCTTGAATAACTTCACTTGCATGTCGGATCTTGTTACCGGTCACTCACCGCTGCATTGAGTAGAGCTGCACTAATCAGCCAGTCACCCTGCCTGTCATGGAAATAAAGTTGTGTTATTCCCACCTCCTGCTTCCTACTTCTCTGTTCCCCGGGTAGCAATGGAGTACAGTTATAACACGGCAGATGAAGTCTTTACACACAGTGGATGTGGGAACATATGTGAACACAATGTACAAGTTTTAAAAGCAGTTATTATACTGAAAACAAGCTGTGAATGTCCTTTTATCAATGTTTACCTAATAGGGTCATAGAGTTGAGGAACTGGGAGAGAATGCAAAACAATAACGACCCAAAATCCAAGATGGCGGCCACAGATTTGACTTTTAAAGTCTATTAATTCACCCTATTCACGGGCGACCTATTTCGTCATCAGAACGAGGCTGAGTAAGCGGCGGTATTGGAAATGGCCATAAGACACTACTGTGTGCCGATGTGTATGAACTACTACATAAATTAAAGGAGTAAAATTTGAAGATATTAAACTTTTGAAACTATCATAATCATTTTTGCTTACCTTTTTTCTATTTATTGGTCAATTTTCATGAAGATTGAGTGATGATCAGATGCATCTCAGTAGACAATGTCAACAAAGTCACTCACCTTGGCTGCCAATCTTTTCTTAAATTCAAAATTGCATAACTTTCTTAATATAGATATATTTAGCAAATATATTTTAACCCTTTTAAAGCTCTTATTAATTTGTAATTACTAAGACTAGTTGTTTAACTGTGTTGCACAGATAACTACGCTGACAGTGCTGCATTACATGATATCACCATAACTATGCAGACTTGAAGTTGACAGTCACATTGTAGTTAAAGAATGAGAAAAATCACCATGCAAGGGTCACCCAATCTTCGTGAAAATTGGCCAATAGATAGAAAACAGGTATGCAAAGATGAATATGTTACTTTAAAAAATGAATACCCTCAAATTTGAGTGATTTCCAGAGGTTTTGGACGACAAAAAAGTATTCACATAACGTTACATACAACAGCGCCTCGCCGACGCGTAAGTGCCCTCGGTCTGGTTTCAACATGGCCGCGGCGTGAATAGGGTGAATTTTGCATGATTTCATCAATTAATCATCACAAAGGTAGCAGGCTATGATAGATACATATTTGAACAATATATCTAGCATATGTATTTCCATAACCAGAGCCTTCAGACACTTTTTCTAATGGGCCTGTCGTAGAGACAGCGCTGTGGCAACAGCTAGTTCTGTACTTCATACAACTAGTTCTGTACTTTATACAACTAGTTCTGTACCTTATACAACTAGTTCTGTACTTATACAACTAGTGCTGTACTTCATACAACTAGTTCTGTACTTCATACAACTAGTTCTGTACTTTAAACAGCTAGTTCTGTACTTTATACAACTAGTTCTGTACTTCATACAACTATTTCTGTACTTCATACAACTAGTTCTGTACTTCATACAGCTAGGTGTGTACTTCATACAACTAGTTATGTACTTTATACAACTAGTTATGTACTTCATAAACTAGTTATGTACTTCATACAACTAGTTCTGTACTTTATACAACTAGTTCTGTACTTTATAAAACTATTTCTGTACTTCATACAACTAGCTATGTACTTAATACAACTAGTTCTGTAATTTATACAACTAGTTATGTACTTTATACAACTATTCTGTACTTCATAAACTAGTTATGTACTTCATACAACTAGTTCTGTACTTTATACAACTAGTTCTGTGCTTTACACAATTAGTTCTGTAATTTATACAACTAGTGCTGCTCTTTATACAACTAGTTCTGTACTTTATACAACTATTTCTGTACTTCATAAAACTAGTTATGTACTTAATACAACTAGTTCTGTACTTTATACAATTAGTTCTGTAATTTATACAACTAGTTGTGCTCTTTATACAACTAGTTCTGTACTTTATACAGCCAGTTCTGTACTTTATACAACTAGTTCTGTACTTTATACAACTAGTTCTGTACTTTATACAGCCAGTTCTGTACTTTATACAACTAGTTCTGCTCTTTATACAACTAGTTCTGTAATTTATACAACTAGTTCTGTACTTTATAAAACTATTTCTGTACTTCATAAAACTAGTTATTTACTTAATACAACCAGTTCTGTACTTTATACAATTAGTTCTGTAATTTATACAACTAGTTCTGTGCTTTATACAACTAGTTCTGTACTTTATGCAACTAGTTCTGTACTTGATACAATTAGTTCTGTACTTTATACAACTAGTTCTGTACTTTATACAACTAGTTCTATACTTGATGCAATTAATTCTGTACTTCATACAACTAGTTCTGTACTTTACACAACTAGTTCTATGCTTGATACAATTAGTTCTGTAATTTATACAACTAGTTCTGTACTTTATACAACTGGGTGTGTACTTTATACAACTAGTTCTGTATTTCATACAACTAGTTCTGTACTTTATACGACTAGTTCTGTACTTTATACAACTAGTTCTGTACTTTATACAACTAAGTTTGTACTTTATACACTTAGTTTTGTACTTTATACAATTAGTTCTGTACTTCATAAAACTAGTTCTGTACTTTATACAACTAGTTCTGTACTTTATACAGCCAGTTCTGTACTTTATACAACTAGTTCTGTACTTTATACAACTAGTTCTATACTTGATACAACTAGGTCTGTACTTTATACAACTAGTTCTGTACCTTATACAGCTAGTTCTGTACTTTATACAACTAGTTCTGTACTTTATACAACTAGTTCCACACTTGATACACTTAGTTCTGTAATTGATACAACTAGTTCTGTACTTTATACAACTGGGTGTGTACTTTATACAACTAGTTCTGTACTTCATACAACTAGTTCTGTACTTTATACGACTAGTTCTGTACTTTATACAATTAGTTCTGTACTTTATACAACTAGTTCTGTACTTTATACAATTAGTTCTGTACTTTATACAACTGGATGTGTACTTCATACAACTAGTTCTGTACTTTATACAACTAATTCTGTACTTTATACAACTAGTTCTGTACTTTATACAACTATTTCTGTGCTTCATACAACTAGTTATGTAATTAATACAACTAGTTTTGTACTTTAAACAATTATCTCTGTACTTTATACAACTAGTTCTGCTCCTTATTCAACTAGTTCTGTCCTTTATACAGCCAGTTCTGTACTTTATACAACTACTTCTATACTTGCTACAACTAGGTGTGTACTTTATGCAATTAGTTCTGTACTTTATACAACTAGTTCTGTACTTGATACAATTAATTCTGTACTTTATACAACTGGTTCTGTACTGTATTCAACTAGTTATATACTTGATACAATTATTCTGTACTTTATACAACTAGTTCTGTACTTTATACAACTAGTTCTGTACTTTATACAACTTGTTCCGTACTTGATACAACTAGTTCTGTACTTTATACAACTAGTTCTGTACTTTGTACAACTAGTTCTTTACTTTATACAACTAGTTCTGTACTTGATACAACTAGTTCTGTACTTGATACAACTGGTTCTGTACTTTATCCAACTAGTTCTGTACTTTATACAACTAGATCTATACTTGATACAATTATTCTGTACTTTATACAACTTGTTCTGTACTTGATACAACTAGTTCTGTACTTTATACAACTAGTTCTGTACTTTATACAACTAGTTCTTTACTTTATACAACTAGTTCTGTACTTTATACAACTAGTTCTTTACTTTATACAACTAGTTCTGTACTTCATACAACTAGTTCTGTACTTAATACACACGTGACCAGCGATGGGGAATGATCGATAGAGTCATCATTTTCACAACCGAGTTCTCTATTGATTATTATATCATGGGATTTTCACTTCAAATTTTTAAAAAATCAAACAAAATATCACCATTGGTCACGGCCCCAGTGTGATAGACCGCGTACGGCCGGAAAGACCGCGTAGGGCCAGATAGACAGCGTACGGCCAGCTCCAACCTGGGCCGCGTTCAAGGTCGGTCTCGGAGGCGCCTTGGAGATGGCTTTGTCGTCACGCTAGTCTGAACGCATTTAGCTGTTGGCCGCCTTGAAAATGGCGGCCTCCATAGGCGGCGGCCATTTGCAATAGAATAGCTGCACTGTGATTGGCTGAAACTACTGAATTTGGCGGCCATTTTGGAGGCGCTTTTTGTCTCCTATGTGAAAAGGGAGGCATACCCTGAACGGAAATTAGCCAAAAAGCATCGCCGAGACGTCGCCGAGGCGCCTCCGAGACTGACCCTGAACACGGCCCAGGTCTCTCTATATGCCACTCACGGAAGAACGAAGAAGACAGGAACATACGCTTCCACCCTTTATTGTCAGCTGTGCGTACCGCGGCGTCACAGAACCAATTGACCCGCCCGCTGAACAAACAGGTGGCAGGTGACCTCTCACAGTAGGGGGAGGCTGCTAGCCAGACGCAGTAGGGGCAGTCCACTCAGGGCACTCACTGCCCCTTGGCTATTGTGCAGTCACCTGACACAGAAGAACTGCGACGTAGACGATGTAGTTCCTGCAGCCACCGCGTGGTGGTGGAGCTCATGGACGGACTGTTACAGTTGTATGACATAATGAAACCAGTCCTAGCTAATGGCCCTGTCACACTACGATGTAACACGCCAGTGTAGGGACAATGTGGAAATAAATTTAACACATTGAAAATCTCGGTGTAATATGCAAATTCAGGACGTCAATGCCGCATAGTTGATGTGAGCGTAACATTGGCATAGCGTCATTCCAACGCGATTGGTCAAAGGAATTATTTCTTATGTAAACATGAGGCTTGCGAAACCCCAACGCGCGACGTTAGCCTAGCGTGACAGTAGCGGCCGCTTAGCATCGCTTAACATTGTCACGTCCGACACAACTGTTTTCCCCGACATGAATCGACGTCGACCAACCGAGAGGCTGGCATCAGTCCAATGTTGCCAGCATAAGCCGCAAAGCCCTCCTCCCTGTGCGTCACTATGACGTCATGCACCGTTGATCTAACATAGCAGACGCATCCCTCTCGCACATCTAACGTTGGCCTAACATGAGTGTGACCTCACCTGAATGTCAGAGCATTACGTCGAGCTAGGTCAAAAGTTTTCAACATGTCCAAAACCTCGACATAACTCGACATAACCTGACGTAACTTGATGTAAATCAACGTCAGTCTGACGTAAGCATGACGCAACTCGACATACCTCAATGTGATGACGAAACATCACCTACGTTGGCTTACGTTACCTCTTAAGTCATAGTGTGACAGGGGTATAAGTCAAAATAGTGATAGCAGGGAACTTAAATGTTTCGTTGTTTTTGCATCGGCAGGACTGCTGTCAGAAGAACCCTTTCTCTGCATTAGGTCACATATGCTGTCCAGAATTGATTGTGCTGTCAACGTCAGTTAGGTGGCAGGAGGCAAACTTAAATGGACATCAGGTATAATTAAGCAGTCTTCCATTTGCGTATCTCTATGTTTTCCAGATATATGCAGAGTTGCTGTGTAATTTGAATGCCAAGCTAATAATGACATATTCATGCATTTAAAGTTGCATAGTCCGATGGTTTTGAGTTTCCGTCATTTTCTGAGATAAACATGTTAGGTTGATCGTTATAATCTACCTTACTTTAGTTTCAAGTCACTTTTATCTTAAATGGCTAACTTTTGAGTATGAGATATTTGAAGTGCAAACATACCAAATTAATTTAGGGAAACACGCCAAAACTCTGACACCATACATCCACAGGCTTCTGCAGTCACAGGTTCAATCAAATTGCCTCAGTATTCCCTTCTATGTGATGGCAACTATTTGAGGTTGGTTTAGGCACGAGTGTCTAAGCTAGGTTTGTAGAATCAAATTTAGATTATTGTCTTGGTTTTTGAAAATTTGATGTCTTCATCGGACTATGCACCTTTGAATAGGATTAAAATACAATATTACCTGTCTTCAGTGACATGTGGATCCCTGCCATGACCGGGTAACTATTCAGTGCACAAGCTTCTTTTGTTTCAACTGACATGCGATGACAGGACATCGTGAGCTGGGGACGCTGATGCGCGGTCATTGCCGGTGGGGGGGGGGGGGGGGGGCACATGAACCACAAAAGCGCCCCCCCCCGCACCCCATCATCCCAGCAGACCCCTTCCTCCCTCTTCATTGTTCCGCATGGATTGCTATTCACTCAGCAGTCAATCACAGCTCTCCTTTCACTAAGCCCTCTTCTTTCCTCCTGGGCACGCACCCAGAAGGCACTCTCCTCCAGACAACCAACCGGCTACACCTCCTTCTTCACCCACCCACCCACACAAATATATCTGAAATTAGTAGATTTAAATTCTATGATGAAATTGGACTCGACAAAAACAACCCATTAATCATTTAACCACTCTAGTGACAGGTGATATTTCATGACACATATTATCCCCCCCCCCTCCACCAGGTGGCACTGATATGGCAGTTGTCAAGGTTCATTTCCCGGCGTCTAATCACCCTCATTCACGGATACAAACCGGAAGTAAGGCTTCAGTTGTGACATAATAAATACAGTTTGAAGCACTACAGCTCGCAGCGCCGTTTTGCATAGAGTTAATCCCCTGGTGTTAAAACAAATTACTAAGCAAATATCCGACAAGAGAGCAGCCAGGCGATATTATAAGAGTTAGTTACTCTCACAGCACTGTGTCTGTGACAGGGCTGTGAAAAAACTCATTATAAAAAGTGTCAGAACGCTGGATTACGGAAAGAACCATATGATTTTAAAATCTAGTATGCAAAATATACTGTTCAAATACATATCTATCATAACCTGTTCCTTTTGCGATGAATAATAAATAATTAATGAAATCATGTCGCTTCATAGACTTTGAAAGTCAAATCGAGATCATTCAGTGGCCACCATCTTGGATTTTTGTTGTTTTCATTCTCTCCCAATTCATCACC
>CM059192.1:4054844-4207250 GCA_030323885.1 Branchipolynoe longqiensis | reverse complement strand
ATATACTCCACCTGAATATTCAAAGTTGACCTTAGTACATGGTTTTAATGCTTTATAATGTTGCTGAAGATGCTTAATTTTGTTAAATATTTTAGTGCATTTTTGACAAGTAAATATTTGTGCATAACGTGTAAAATCCACAATTAAACTAGCGTGTTTTTTATACAAATTAATATTTACTTTACCATTTTCAGCATAATTTTTTGCAGGTGTTTGAATAAGAGTATTGCATCTACCTGTAGATGCAATACTATAAACTCCAATTTGCACATCAAATAAGTTTTCTAATTTAGCAAAATCTTTCAAAGAAACACCTTTAAATGATTTTGGATTTGCAGAAGAATCATATTGTCTTAATAATTCTATAGCACCCTTGCAATTATTATACAAATATTTTGCTAAACATCTAAGTACACACAAGTTATTGTTATATTTTCGATGTGTTGTAGGATTCCTTTGAAAACGTAACATACCACGCTTAAGCATATGAGTAGGAATTCTAGGAATAGGCCCAATTGGATACATGGAATTAATTTGATATATTGCCACATTTAAATTTGTTATTGCAATAATTTTCCATTTTGTATCTCGACTCACTACTCTTTTTGCTTCCTCTTTAATATCACAAATGACGAAATATCAAATAAGTAATCGTTCCAATGTAAGCGAATTGGAAATTTAAAAAAGCTGTTTTGTTAATTGTGCATTATTTTGCGATGCATGAAAATAACGATATTCTTGTGTTTCTTTATGTTGCAATATAAGACCAAGCGAAAGACCAACTTTATATGTTTCTCGTTGATTTGTATGAATAGTACGCATAACATCAATCGCATCAGTTAATTCACCTGTTGGAAAGCGTATGTTAACCTGTGAAACTTTTACACCATTTGATCGCACACCCGTTTGAATTGCAGTCCATCTACTAGTATATATAGCTAATATAGCTGGATCATTTTTGATAATCCAAGGCAACACATCTAAGTTAAGTATTTCACCTTTACATTCTATTTTTTTACATGCATTAGTTCCACATAATGGACAATACCTATGAAAAAGCTTACATCTTTTCAAATGGCTTGCCAATCGAATTTCTGAAACAAATCTACCATCACAATAAATACATTTTAAATTGTGAGCCATTTCATTTTTTAATTGCGTTTAATTATTGCCAATACTCTGTCATTCAAATCCATTAAAGCATTAGGTGGGATTGTGATACCTTCTTTCGTGGGAATAAATTTTACAAGACCATCCTGCATTTCCCGTTTTAAATAATGTCTGATGTGAATTAAAACTTGATCCTGGTAAATGGATACCGCAATGAGTACCGATTTAATCGGGTCGACAATAATTTTCAAATTGTTTGCTTTTGGATCAACAGAATTTTCAGCTACTTGTTTTTTCAACTTTTCCCAATATTTAACAACTTTGTTAATCACATGACATATCTCATTAAGTGCATTTAAATTAATAGTTACACTTTTTTGATATACGCTATTTTTCTTCTGTTTTACAAATTTCATTTCATCATTATAAATTTCCAAACGCACATCAGAATTAGATCATTTAAATTGGCTATTGGGTTGAATTAGTATCACATTCTCAATTTTTTGTGTTGGTTGAACTGTAGGTGTGGGTGTGTGTGTAACCGTAGGTGTAACAATGGGTACTGTATAATTGTCAGAAAACCAAAGTGATGAATTTACCTTGAGTGCTTTTGTCCAACTTTTGATGGAAAGTTGTTCTCTTTTTTTAAAACTTGAGGTTGACCATTGCTCTGATTCTCGAACCGCCATAAAAGTACTTGCAACAACTTCTTTTGGAGAACCTGTCAACTGCTTTGGAGGTACAATTTTTTCATACGTCTTGCGCGCTCGCTTCTTTTTTTCTTCTTTTCTTCACTTATGTCGCAATTTCTTTTTCGGGGTGTCCGCGGTGGCTTAAGTTGCGTCGTCCTAGCATCTGTTTGACTCACACCTATTTTAAACAAAAGTCAAAAGTAAATGTATTAAAATATATTTTCATAGAATATATTTTCAAAAATCTTTACAATATATCAATGTTAGTAAAACAGTGTCTGAGTACACGTGTGTGTGTCAAATACATTTAACCTTTTCAACTCCTAGTGTCAATATCCACGAAACGACATTCAAAAACACATGTGTACTGCATGAGTTTAACCCTTTTATGCTTAACATTTACAATAGCCTTAGTTTATATACTTTTAATTTGACAATAATAAAAAAATGTAATTAACATACCTTACCTTCAGTGGTAATGTCATTTTGGTAAATTGCTTGGTTTACTATATCAACCATTGTAGGGAGTATCCGCCGAAGATTTCTTTTGATAGGTGTGCTAGTACCAGCATTTTGACCGCGAAGATGATGCTGGTGGTGAAGTGGTTTTGTTTCAGTGGCAACTGGCGCGCTAAAGGCGGGCGAGGAGAAGACGCTTGGCGTAACAGATCCCACCGGGGTAGCCGAGTGGATTGTGGCTGCAATAACTGTCGTAGACTTTTTTTTTTTTTTTCTGCAGACCCCTCCTCATTTTCCGCCTCGACTTCTCCCTCCTCCACTTCCTCCTCCTCCTCTTCTTCCTCCTCGTCCTCCTCTGACAACGCATCTGTGTCGGTGTTATCTATGCGTTGTCCATTATCCTGCATTTCAATTTCTTCTTCTGCTGCTTCCAAAGCAAGTGACTTAATTTCATTCCAATGCTTATTTGACATGTTAGTAATTTTGTCTGGTAATTTACCACCTACAGCCAATTCCAAAAGATTTTCCACTGCGGCTGCGTGCCTATTTTGTTGGCCGTTATCATTGTAACCACCGCTATTTGATTTAATAGCGGTGGTGTCTGTATTAAAATGTTCAATTGTTGCCGAAGTCGTCACCCCTACCATTGGTATCGGTGTCATTGCCGGTATCATTCCAGCATTGACACAACCACCAGCCAAAGTGATCGGGGTAATACCCACTTCGGCGTCGGTTGCTGACATAGCCCTTAAAGGAGCATTAGAAGTACCAGGAATAATATTTAACGATGATGATGATGCTAGTGGTGATGATGGCGCTGAAGGTGTAAAATTCAACTTCATATCACTTCTTTTTCCTCTGCGTCTCATTTTCTTCCTTTCCTTGGTTTTTTTTTTTTTTATTTAAATTTCAAAAAGAAAGTTTTAGTACTTACAAATAATTACTAATATTGTCTCTTAATGATGTCTTGTGTCATTATGGTGAAAGAAGCAGCAGCAGCAGCAGCAGTAGTAGTAGAAGCAGCAGCAGCAGCAGCAGAAGCAGCAGCAGTGGTAGTAGTGTTATGTCGGTGATCCTGGTATGTAGAAATAGGCTGCAGTGGCGTGTAGTAAAATGTAGTCTAGCAGTTATCGTCCTTCAGCCCCAAAGTGAAGATGGTTAAACTACGCGCAAAATGCTCCTTTTATACACAGCAAAAGTCTTGTCAACAAAATATCGGAAGTGAATCACTTCCTAACGGAAGTGATTCACTTCCACGGGAAGTGTTTCACTTCCGATTTTGACTCATCCAAACACCCTCTTCTAGGTGTTTAGTATTTTTCTAGACTTTTAACAGCTGGAACCCATTTTTTTTCCATCATATCACTTTGTCCCAACCCTAAACGGATGTGCATGATGCACAACGGCACGTGCCAATAAGGACCTTTATCTCAAGGTCCTGTCTTGTGACACGCTGTGTTCCTTCCTGGAGACACAAACCCGGTTAATGAAATCCAGACCCGTCTTTGTTACCTTAGACGAACGTAACCCGGATTCAGCTCCTAATTGAATGATAAACTACCCAAAGAAAAATATTTAGCGTCCCTTGGGGGCCATCTTGAATTCTTCCAACTCGCATAAGCCCTCCATATTTTGTAAGGCCATATTAGTATCTGCCCACCGGAGGACTCAGACGTAACGTGTACTTCTTTACATTTCACAAAACGTTCAGTCATTCACAACAATGACATCATTTTACCATCTTCAACCCTCAACAATAGCCCGACAAACTTGCTTCATAACCCAGTCACCATATCATGTAAGTACATTAAGAAAATTGTGTAATGTTGTAGATAATAATACTGTAGCACCAGTTGATTCTTTTCATGAAATGCAGGCCATAGAATGCATTAACTTAGAATTACAACAATTTGACTCCTTTATTATTCCTAATCAAATTCATAATTTAACAAAGTTTATTAAACATGTCATAAACAAACATGCTTGCAGAGTGGCAGCTGAAAAATTTAAGCGCACAATGTCTGGTGGTGTTTTTATTTCTGCATCCATTATTATAATTTTATTAAAAGCTATATTAGTAAACCCAGATTTCACGCAATTATCAACAACAAATTATTCAGGTGTTACCTACACTTTTATAAAAAAAATTAAACATGAAATTGGACATGATGGTGACAGTGGAAAATGCACAAAATTGGCTAAATTAGCCTTTTTAATTCCATATCGAACTAATAATATAATTTTGCAATCAATTTATCCTATAGAAAAAGTTTTCAATTCCAAATTACGTTTATGGCAATCTACAAAGGATTCAGTTATAAATGAAATATTTTATACCTAAACATAAATTTAACATTTACCAAAACACATGTACACGTTATGTTTTTTCCTACGATATATGATACTATCTGAACAAAATGAAGTTGGATTCGCAAATAAACGCACCGACATATGGATACACGGTCGAATGGCATTTACAATGCCTTGGAAATTTCCTATTGCACATATGGATACACGGTCGAATGGTATTTACAATACCTTGGAAATTTCCTATTGCAAAAACCAAGTCGTTAAGGTAAGTAAACTTGCTATATATTCTCTTTTTTTTATTTCTAACATTATCTTTCTATTCAAATTATATCATTGTGCATTTGCTATTGATTTGTTATTATTTATTATAACAATAATATTAATTCACAACATGTTAACTCTTGTGCTTTTTCTTTAAAAGGTTTTATCATAACCAGGCTCGGTTGGACGTAAGATGTAGGATATATTGCTAGTATAATGTAATAGTAATGTAATTCCACATTCATTACATACTGCAATATTGTCACTGTGTCATCAATCGGCTAAACTGAAGAAAACCTGTGATATCATGATGAAAGTGGAATACTTACAAAGAACTGAAATTATTGGACAATACATTTTTTCATTGTCAAAACTATGAACAATATAATTTATTTCATGCAAAATCATCGTTACTGTGATCATTGGCATATATAATATGCATAATAATACACCGCACACATATTTTAATTTTGAAAGGGTTAAGCTATACTGCGGCAACCGGAAACAGGCCGTGGGTGACACGCAATATAATGATAACCACATGTGTCCGGTATTCAGCCCGGCAAAAAAAAAAAAATAGATCCATAAATCACAGTCACCCGAGCAGGATACCAATCTAAAACTCGCTTTCAAGTAACATGACCCCTTAGAGTGTGAGTCACACTTGTAGCCTGCTGCGAGATATGAATTGGAGGCGCGTGCATAAACACTTAACTTGTTACTGCGGTCTACCTCAATACTCTGGTTAACCATTGTGGTTACTGACTATGTCTAACTACCTTGTTTCAAAATAATACTATAAATTGTGATAACCACCACAGCATGGTATATAAATATCATTGTTAAAATGTATCTAATAAATGTTGATTACTATGTAATCGCAAATTATCTTAAGTATTCTTTCTTTACAAAATATATATGCATAATCAATGTCAATTGCATCTGTAGAGTAAAGTTTTACCAAAATTACCATTTGAACCGACCCTTATCTTGGCTATACGTAATGGTCAACTGCAAATGATAATATTGCGTTTATCCTGATGTGGTTGTAGCTTTTATACTTAACCCGAAATTCTGGGGCTATATAGCACGCACAGGCGCGGACGCCGGTGCACGGTCAAGCCTCGTGCACCGGCATCCGCGCGCGCGCAAATTCCTAACAAGCTTTTTGTAACAACCATACTCACAACCATTCTAAATGCACTTTGCTGAAACTTTAAAAAAAACTGAAATATAACACAGTAACAAAAACCACTTCTATACTGATAACTTCAAATCGACCCTTATCTTGGCTATACGTAATTGTCAACTGCAAATGATAACATTGCGTTTATCCTGATGTGGTTGTAGCTTTTATACTTAACCCGAAATTCTGGGGCTATATAGCACGCGCATGCGCGGACGCCGGTGCATGGTCAAGCCTCGTGCACCAGTGTCCGCGCGCGCAAAATTCCTAACAAGCTTTTTGTAATAACCATACTCACAACCATTCTAAATGCACTTTGCTGAAACTTTTTTTAAAACTGAAATATAACACAGTAACATTTCAGTTTGGCACTATGGTCGATGTTTATAAAACCACCGCTAAAACCACCGAAACACGTGGCAATGTTTACAAAAATGGCAAGCTTTGTTTACAAACCACACACCCACCACCCCAAAAGCACGTGGCATTCGGCTTAAATCGCCCACCAAAATTCAAAATTCACAAAACGCACGTGGCCAATGTTTACAAACCCCCCACCAACCCCCCAAAAGCATGTGGCAATGTTTACAAACCCCCCACCAACCCCCCAAAAGCACGTGGCAATGCTTACAAAAAAAGACAAAATGGTCGGCAATGAGCGTTCGTATCTGTCAATCATCCAAAAAATCAACGTTCGTATCTGTCAATCATCCGAATACTCAACGCTCATTGGCTGAAACCAACTGCCAATCAAAATAGGCCACGCCCCCTTTTGTGGGGGTGCACACACACATTCGGAGGCAAGATTTTCGTGAAAAACGAGCCAAAAAGCCTTATAGTGTCGCCAACGAGGGGTACCGCTGCCATAGACCCAAGCATTAACGGGAGAATGGCACTTGGGACAACATTTTCTAGGTCACCCCCCATACTTGACCTAGTTTCTTCGAGCCTTCTTTGGGCATAGGCGTGACCTAGATACATAAATTAGCATAAATTAAACAAATGCAGCCTTCCTATTGGCTGAGAAAAAACACCCTCCCACCCGACGACCCACCCTGGACGGTCACGTGACCAAATACTCGACGCTGATTGGCTGGATTTTTCTTACTTCCCTCCCCATAGGGTTCTATACGTTAAATATGTCCTAGACTATTACTACTGCGGTGTGAGGGTGTATGTGACGGGAGGGACGGGTGAGTGGCAGTGTAAGGGGAGGGGCGGTGTGAGGGTGTATGTGAGGGGAGGGGGAGGGACCACCCTGGACGGTCAATACCGTGACCAAATACTCGACGCTGATGCTGGATTTTTCTTTCTTTCCTCCCCATAGGCTTCTATACGTTAAATATGTCCTAGAATATTACTACTGATGTGTGAGGGTTATGTGACGGAGTGGAGGGACGGTGTGAGTGTGGTGCAAGGGAGAGGGGAGGTGGCGGTGTGAGGGTGTATGTGAGGGGAGGACGGTTGTGATGAGGGGCGTGTGACGTCTCTGTGAACTACTGGCGTGGTAGTAGAACCATCCAGTGGCGGTTCGTGAGGGTGTGTATGAGGGGAGGGACGGGCGTGAGTCGGCCGTGTGAGGGTATGTAGTGAGGGGAGGGGCGGGTGAGTGCTGTTGTTGAGGGTGAGTGGGGCGGGGCGGGATGGAGTGGGGGTATGAGGAGAGGGGCGGGTGTGAGTGCTGTGTGTGAGGGTGTCTGTGAGGGAGGGGCGGTTCTGGTGAGTGGCTGTGTGTGAGGGTGTGTGAGGGGAGGGGGCGGGTGAAAGTGGCGGGTGTGAGGGTGGTTGTGTGAAGGGGAGGGGCGGGTGGTGGCGGTGTTGAGGGTGTATGTGAGGGCGAGGGGACGTGGTGAGTGCGTGTGAGGGGGTGGGGGCTCGGTTTTGTGTGGGTGATGTGAGGGGGAGTGGGGGTGGTGAGTGGCAGTGTGAGGGGATGGGACGGGTGAGTGGTGGCTGTGTGGGTGTGTGTGATGGGGGAGGATTAGGGGGGTGAGTGCGCTGTGTGTGAGGGAGGCGGACGGGTGAGTGGAGGTATGAGGGAGAGGGGCGGGTGAGTGGGTAGGGTGTGAGGGATATGTAATGTGAGGGGAGGGCGCGGTGGTGGTGGCTGGGTGTGCGGGGGAGGGGCGGTGTGGGGGTATGTGTGGGGAGGGGCGGGAGACTGCGTGTGAGGGTCGAGTGTGTGTGAGGGGGAGGGACGGTTGTGACTTTGGCGCGGTTCAGCTCGTCAACTCAATTGTGAGGGTGTTGTTGCGGGGAGGGGCTGGTGGAGTGGCGGTTTTGTGGTGGGTTGTGTGAGGGGAGGAAGGTGAGGGGGCAGTGTGAGGGTGTGTGAGGGGAGGGCGGTTGTGAGGGTGTGTGAGGGGAGGGGCCAGGTGAGTGGCGTGTTGAGGGTGTGTGAGGGGAGGGGCGGTTGAGTGACCGGTTGTGTGAAGGTCAGAATGAGAGGGGGAGGGTGTGGTTGAGTGGCCGTGTGTGGGTGTGTGAGGGGAGGGATGGATGAGTGGGCGGTTGTGAGGGTCATTGTGTGAGGGGAGGGCGTTGAGTGGCGGTGTGAGGGTGTGTGAGGGGAGGGATGGGTGAGTGGCGGTGTGAGGGTGTGTGAGGGGAGGGGCGGTTGAGTGGCGGTGTGAGGGTGTGAGAGGGGAGGGACGGGTTGAGTGAGGGGTGTGAAGGAGGTGTGTGAGGGGAGGGCGGGTGAGGGGCGTTTGTTGGTGAGGGGAGGGCGGTAGTGTGTGAAGGTGTATGTGAGGGGAGGAAAGGGTGTGTGGCGGTATGTGACTATTATTTGTAGGGTGTGTGTGAGGGGACGGGCGGGTGAGTGGTTGTGTGTGAGGGTGTGTGAGGGGAGGGGCGGAGTGAGTTGGAGCATGAGGGGAGGGCGGTTGTGAGTGGCTGTGTGAGGTGTATGTGAGTGGAGGGGCGTGAGCGGAGCTGTGTGTGAGGGTGGTGTGAGGGAGGGGCTGGTGAGTGGAGGCTATGAGGGAGGGGCGGGTGAGCTGGCATGTGAGGGTGGGTAGGGGAGGGGCGGGTGTGATGGGTCGTGTCAGGGGAGGGAGCGGCCGTGAGTGGCGATGTGAGGGTAGTTTCGTGTGTGAGGGGAGGGGCGGGTGACTGGGCGGTGTGAGGGTGTGTGAGGGGATGGCGGTGAGTGGCGGTGTGAGGGTGTGTGAGGGTGGAGGAAAGGGTGTGAGTGGCAGTGTGAGGTGTCTGAGGGGATGGGCCGTGTGAGGGTATGTGAGGGGAGGGGCGGGCGAGTGGCGTGTGAGGAGTGTGTGAGGGGAGGGGCGGTTGACGTGGCGGTTGAGGAGGTCTGTGTGAGGGGAGGGGTGGTTGGAGTGGCGGGTGTGAGGGTGTCTGTGGGGAGGGCATGGCGTGAGTGGCGGTGTGAGGAGTGTGTGCGCGGAGGGGCGGTTTTGAGTGGCGGTGTGAGGGTGTGTGAGGGGAGGGACGGGTGAGTGGCAGTGTGAGGGTGTGTGAGGGGAGGGGCGGAGTGAGTGAGAGGAGAGGGGATGGGCGCTGTGTGGTGTATGTGAGGGAGGGAAAGGGGTGTGAGTGGCTGAGTGGGGGAGGTACGCGTGAGGAGTGAGTGAGAGCGGTGGTGTTGAGGTGGTGTGTGAGGGGGAGGGGCGGGTGAGTGGCTGTGTGTCGGGGGTTGTGTGAGGGGAGGGGCGTGAGTGAGTGGAGGTATGAGGGAGGGGGCGGGCGTGAAGTGCTGTGGATGTCGAGGGTGTATGTGAGGCGGCGGCGGTGTTGAGTGGGCTGTTATCTTAGGGTGTGTGGAGGGGAGGGGCGGTGGTGGAGTGGCGGTGGTGGAGGGTGTGTGAAGGGTAGGGGCGGGTGAGTGGCGTGTGGCGGGTTTGGATATGTGTGAGGTGAGGGGCGGGTGACTGGGCGGTGTGTGAGGCTGTGTGAGGGGAGGGGTGGAGTGAGTGGCATGTGAGGGTGTGTGAGGGAGGGGCGGGTGAGTGACGTTTGTGAGGGCTCGTGGTGTGGGATGGGCGGTTGGTGGCGGTGTGAGGTGTGTGATGGGAAGGGACGGTGTGTGAGGGGCAGTAGTGTCTGGTGTTGAGGGGATGGGCGGTGGGAGGGTGTACGTGAAGGGGAGGGGGGCGGGGGGAGTAACTAGTGGCGTTGTGAGGGTTGAGTGAGGGGAGGGGCGGTTGGTTGAGTGAGTGGCGGTGTGAAAGTTGAGTGAGGGGAGGGGTGGTTGAGTGGCGGTCCTATTGTGAGGGTGTGTGAAGGGAGGGATGGGTGAGTGGCGGTTGTGAGGGTGTGTGAGTGGGAGGGACGGTGAGTGGCAGTGGGAGGGTGTATGAGGGGTATCGGGCGGTTTCATGTGAGGGTGAGTGAGGGGAGGGGCGGGTGAGGGGCCTGTGAGGGTGTGTGAGGGAGGGGCGGTGTTGGAAGAGGAGGATGAAGGTATTGAGGGAGGGGATGGGAGTTGTGTGGCGGTTGTTTGAGTGGCGGTTTCTTGAGCGGTGTGGGTGTGGAGGGAAATGGGTGTGTGGGGTGGCCGGCTGTGTGTGTGTGTGTGGGGAGGGGCGGTGTTGAGTGGGGTAGTGAGGGTGTGTGAGGGGAGGGACGGTGGTGATGTGGCAGTTGTGGGGTTTGTACTGAGGGGATGGGCGCGTGTGAGGGTGTGAGTGGCGAGGGGGCGGCATGTGAGTGGGTAGGTGGGTGTGTGAGGGGAGGGGCGGATTGAGTGGGGTGGGCTGTGTGAGGGTAGTGTGAGGGGAGAGGGAAGGACAGTGAGTGGTGGTTGTGTGGGTGTATGTGGAGGGAGGGGCGGGGAGTGGCGGTGTGAGGGTGTGTGAGGCGGGGCCATGGCGTGAGTGGCGGTGTGAGGGTGTGTGAGGGGAGGGCGGTTGAGTTGCTGTGTGAGGCTGTGTGAGGGGGAGGACGGGTGATTGCAGTGTGAGGGTGTGTGTAGGGAGGGGCGTTGAGTGGCGGTCGTGAAGGTGGGGAGTGAGGTGGAGGGCGGGGGAAGTGGCGGTTGTGGGGTGTGTGTGAGGGGAGGGGCGGCTGCCGTGACGTGGTTGTGTGAATGTGTGAGTGATGGGAGGGGCGGTGTGAGGGGCGGTGTGAGGGGAGGGGCGGGTGTGGTGGCCGGTGTGAGGGTCTAGTGTTTGAGTGGAGGGGCGGGTGAGGGTTGTGTGAGGGTGTGGGTAGCGGATGGGTGGGCGTGGGGCGGGTGAGTGGCAGGCGTGAGGGTGTGTGAGGCGGAGGGCGGTGGGTGCTGGCGGTGTGAAGGTGTGGACGTGAGGGGAGGGGCGGGTGAGTGGCGGTGATCATGTGGCTGTGTGATTGTGAGGGGAGGGGCGGTTGAATGGCTGTGTGTGAATGTGTGAGTGCTGGGTGGGGCGGTGGTGAGTGGGCGTTTGTGAGGGGAGGGGCGGGTGTGTGGCGGTGAGGTGTGAGGGTGTTTGAGGGGACCAGGGGCGAGGGTGAGAGGCTGTGTGTGAGTGTGTGGGAGGGGAGGGCGGTGAGTGGCTGTGTGTTAGGGTGTGTGAGGGGAGGGGCGGGTGAGTGGCAGTGTGAGGATGTGTGAGGGGAGGGGCGGTTGAGTGAAGGTGTGAAGGTGTGAGTGAGGGGACGGGCGGTGTGAGGGTGTGTGTGAGGGGAGGGGCGGTTGAGTGGTGGTGTGAATGTGTGAGTGATGGGAGGGGCGGTGTGAGGGGCGGTGTGAGGGGAGGGGCGGGTGAGTGGCGGTGTGAGGGTGTGTGAGGGGAGGGGCGGGTGAGTGGCTGTGTGTGAGGGTGTGGGAGGGGCGGGTGACTGGCGGTGTGAGGTTGTGTGTGAGAGTGTGTGTCAGGTTCCAGGATTAGTAGCTCATCTCACATCACGTGGTGGCAAGCTTGTCAAAATTATTTTGGGTTCTTTCAGCTCAAATTGCTTCAAAACTAGTCACTTTTCATCAAAATGACTCCAGACTAATGATTAGTAGCTCATAATGATCACTTTGATATATTTATCTAAAAAATAAGACAAAAATTCAAATGCCATCGGACCATGGAACTTTAAACAAAACGAACATAAACTACCATTTTCAACTGCACATGTTGTTCGCCATTGCACATACATGCAGGCTGTCAATCAACGAGCGATCAACTGACGTCATCTCCATTTCAATACATTTTAATTTTTTTGTATTTAAAAAAAATGAATTTAAAGTAATATGCCCACACACTTTGCAGAATTCACAAATAACGAGAACAACAACTTTATGAACTGAGATTTCTGGTCGTATTTGAATGCAGATTAAACCAATTAGTAGATACCTATTTGGGTCCTCATAGACATAGCAATGCTTTACCTGTGTGTGTATAGGCCTCATATGTCAGTGTGTTACCCAGGTCCTCATAGTAACAGTACATATAGACAAGTATACACTAAGTCCTCATAGACATAGCAATGCTTTACCTGTGTGTGTATAGGCCTCATATGTCAGTGTGTTACCCAGGTCCTCATAGTAACAGTACATATAGACAAGTATACACTAAGTCCTCATAGACATAGCAATGCTTTACCTGTGTGTGTATAGGCCTCATATGTCAGTGTGTTACCCAGGTCCTCATAGTAACAGTACATATAGACAAGTATACACTAAGTCCTCATAGACATAGCAATGCTTTACCTGTGTGTGTATAGGCCTCATATGTCAGTGTGTTACCCAGGTCCTCATAGTAACAGTACATATAGACAAGTATACACTAAGTCCTCATAGACATAGCAATGCTTTACCTGTGTGTGTATAGGCCTCATATGTCAGTGTGTTACCCAGGTCCTCATAGTAACAGTACATATAGACAAGTATACACTAAGTCCTCATAGACATAGCAATGCTTTACCTGTGTGTGTATAGGCCTCATATGTCAGTGTGTTACCCAGGTCCTCATAGTAACAGTACATATAGACAAGTATACACTAAGTCCTCATAGACATAGCAATGCTTTACCTGTGTGTGTATAGGCCTCATATGTCAGTGTGTTACCCAGGTCCTCATAGTAACAGTACATATAGACAAGTATACACTAAGTCCTCATAGACATAGCAATGCTTTACCTGTGTGTGTATAGGCCTCATATGTCAGTGTGTTACCCAGGTCCTCATAGTAACAGTACATATAGACAAGTATACACTAAGTCCTCATAGACATAGCAATGCTTTACCTGTGTGTGTATAGGCCTCATATGTCAGTGTGTTACCCAGGTCCTCATAGTAACAGTACATATAGACAAGTATACACTAAGTCCTCATAGACATAGCAATGCTTTACCTGTGTGTGTATAGGCCTCATATGTCAGTGTGTTACCCAGGTCCTCATAGTAACAGTACATATAGACAAGTATACACTAAGTCCTCATAGACATAGCAATGCTTTACCCGGGTGTGTATAGTCCTCATATGTCAGTGTGTTACCCAGGTCCTCATAGTTACAGTACATATAGACAAGTATACACTAAGTCCTCATAGACATAGCAATGCTTTACCCGGGTGTGTATAGTCCTCATATGTCAGGTGTGTTACCCAGGTCCTCATAGTTACAGTACATATAGACAAGTATACACTAAGTCCTCATAAGTAGTCCTCACAAGTATAGCCATTTGCCAATTAAGATTACCAGAGAACCAGCTCAAGTTCCAGTATTTGTAAGGAGTGCATGGATAACTATCCTACCTACAAAGCAATTCCATGAAACTCAAGCCTGTAGTACCATAAGAACTGATGGTCCTCATAAACAGGTTGGAGAGCTTACCTCGTTTGAGCTACGGTGCTTAAAGTACCTAATTTGAGTACCGGATCAATTTCCAAGGTCGAATTTCATATAGGATTAAGGTGCAGGTTCACAAATATGGTTGTGGAACACTGATTTTTAGGAGGTTTTCATATTGGAATACATCACTATATAATATTACTGGATGCCCGGCCACGTTTGGGACACCAGAGAATACTACAGAAACTCTCCCCTTCATATCACTTGTCTATCAACTCATTAACCAATGCTAAGGAAGAATGAAGTCAAGACACAGATAAACAGTGGAGAAGTTGTGCTTTACTAACACCAACTCCTGTCCACCTACCAGTGACCTATCATCCACACCCCTTGCCTTCTAGCCACACAAGATCTCATTACTACTTTAGCCTGTATAGAAAGCAGTGCTTACAGCTTATGGGACAGGAGTCCTATAGCTGTGTTCACACTCAATTAGAATAGATGAATTTTGATAGCATCAGACAGAGTGTCTGGGGTTCCTGCTCAAGAGTAGGTGCGCCTCACTCCAGAGTCAGGAGTAGAGTGATCTCTCTCCAGGGGGTCTGAAGCAGAGTCTAGAATTAAGATCTTGGTTTGAGGCTAGTGTGGTCAGAGGGCCAATGGGATGCAGGTGACTGGGCAGTCCCCAGCCAGCCAATCAGGCACCTCCACAGTCAGGGTGGGTGGCACCCTCCCCCAGTAGGGGTGGCTGTCACTCAACCCAGCTGCAGGTGGTGCCCTGTGTGTATATGCAAATTAGGCTGGTGTGCCCACCCAGTGGTCATGTAGGGACAGCATACAGTTACAATAGATCTCTGTTAAAATGGTCTTTTCTCCAATTGCACTCTTTATGGATGCATAGAGAAACATTTCAACAATCATGTACTGCCTCTTATATAGGAACATCTCTTCATTAATCTCAGGCATAATATATGAACATATATTTCACACAGCTTATATCATGTCATAATGGGAGTGGGATATTATTACTTTTAGTTTATATAACATCGTCCCCACTCCGTCGCCCAAGACTAATAATGCTCTCTGCCAATATATAATTCTTAACCGAAAATCCGTATATTTTTACAACTAGAAAGCAAAAAATTATATCTAATTTCTTGAATATTGGAAGGACATTTAGTAAATTAACAGTGAGTAAATTAACAGTGAATATTAGGAAATAATTCAGTAGTTACAACACATGGCTACAGGACAGAACTTTCCATGATAGTACTGTGTTGGTATAACCATTAATCCCAAACAATAGAGGAACCTCCAGTCAACCATTGGGGCATGTGCTGGTATGTGGCCCACTCATATGCTTCCACTTGCCACTGGGGGAGCTCCTGTGAGGACTGTTGTACATCTTCTTTTTTTTAAAGATATATTTTTTGCATACCAATATATATATATATATATATGCATAATAAATAATTCACTGTGATTATGCATGTGATGCATAATCACCACAAATATGGCTTGTCTTGCTGGTACAACATTAAGAAAAACCTACCTTAATTATTATTGTATTTGATTTATTTTATTGTTGGTTATCACTTTTTAATTCTATTCATATTATTTAAGGGAATGCCGGTGCCGGAAGGCCTGTGGACGGGAGGCCAGTATGCTCAAAATAAAACTGTAATTATGCATCTGATGCATAATCCCCACAAATATGGCATTTCTTGCTGGTACAGCAACATTAACATTAAACTTACCTTGTATATTATTGCATTTATATTTCATTTATTTTGTTGTTGGTTATCACATTTTATTTATATTTATATTATTTGAATTGAGGCCTGGTGCCGGGAGTCTCGGTGCCGGGAGGCCGGGAACCCTGGTGCCGGGAAGCCGGGATTCCTTGTGCCGATAGGCTGCCGTCTCCTCCCACCTCGAACCCGAACCCCATATGCCTATTATACATGCTATACATATACCTATGCATACCTATACATACATATATATACATATACTTTCATACATATACATACACATAGATATACATACATATATACATATATGTACATACATGTATATACACACATACATATGCATACATATACATACATATGCATACATATACATACATACATATACATATGTATACATACATATACATACATATAAAATAGAAGAGAGTGATCTCAGATTTGTGTCTGCCATTTGGAGGCATTGGTACAAACTACTGTATGTAGACCAACATTTTGATATTGGTTAGTATTGTAGTATTCATACTATTACTTATATCCTATTCACATTAATTTTTATATCTACCTACTATGGACCAAATTATGTAACTACCATAGTCCTGAGTCTGAAATAAACAATTGAATGAATGAATGAATATACATATACATACATATACATACATACACATACAATTATCTTATGCATAATCCACACAAATATGTCATTTCTTGCTGGTACAGCAACATTAATAAAAAAACTTACCCTGTATATTATTGCATATATATTTCAATTTTATTTTTGGTTATCACATTTTATTTATATTTATATTATTTGAATTGAAGCCTAGTGCCGGGAGTCTTGGCGCCGGGAGGCCGGGAACCCTTGTGCTGGGAAGCCGGGATTCCCAGTGCCGATAGGCTGCCGTCTCCTCTCCCCCCCCCCGAAACCTAAACCCCCTATGCATATTATAAATGTTATACATATACATATATATACATACATATACATACATATATAATACAATACATATGCATATATATATACATACATATACATATATATACTTACATATACATACATACATATACATCTATATATATACATATGCAGACATATACATACATATGCATACACATACATACATATACTTACATATACATACATATTAACATACATATATATACATATATATATACATATACATACATATATACATGAATCTACACATATGCATATACATACATATTGTATTTAGAGATGACTGCATCACGTATCTTAGAGTGGTCCTCCATTTGTCACTGCTAAGTTAATCCATATGTAGTGTGTGTCACTATCAGACTGATTGCAACAATGCAAGGGGCCTAAGCTCTGACACTTTAACACTCAGATTTTAACCAAACACTGCCATTACCCTAAATAACATTCCATTTATATTTAATTTATTTTTGATTATGCATGTACATGACCAGATACTTTTAAAGCTATATGTATATATGCATATATGCACATACATATATATGTATTAATATATATTATATATAATATAGCAATAATATTGCAATATCAGGTGAAGAATAACTTACCAGTGTTCCTAAATGTAAGGATGACTGTGCCAGATCCTTCACAATGGTAATCCATTTGCAAGTAACAAGTTGACTGTTGTGTAGTGTGTGCCTTCAGAAATATGTGTGTGCAGTCACTGTGGCACACACCCTTATAAACCAAATCCAATCCACTCTCACACCTATTCAAAGGGCATAAGCTCTGACACATTCACACTCAGTGAGCTCAGCTGTCAGTGGAGGTGCAGCCCAGAGAACCATTGGCAACCTGAGGTGTGAAAGCTTTCCTTGGCAGTTTTTGGTTAAAATCTGAGTGTTAAAGTGTCAGAGCTTAGGCCCCTTGCAATAAGTCTGAGAGTGAAACAGACTACACATGGGTTAACTTACCAGTGACAAATGGAGGACCACTCTACAATATGTGATGCAGTCATCTCTAAATACAGTATGTATTCACACATATATATATATATATATATAATTATGTAGTCACATATATAGGTCTCCATATGTATATATGTATACATATATGTAGATGTGAATGCATGTATATATAGACATATATACACATAGGTGCATATGTAATATGTATATATGTATATACACATATGTATATTTATATGTATACACATATGTATGTTTATATCTATATATATATATAGTATATGTATACATACATGTATATGTAAATCTAAAAATAACGCCAATAATGATTAAAATAATACGGTAATAATAATGACAAGAATAATGATAATAACAATTCACTTAACTCGGCCCAGAACAGTAAACAGAATGAAGAGAGAGTATTTAAGAAATTTATTAAAAATAAATCAACCTACAGGTAGGCCAGGCAAGCGGGTGACAGTGACCCAATTCATGTTCGGTAATCGTGATCAAGCGGCCGACTGGGACCAACGGATGAGCAGGTCAGAGCAGACCGGAGCAGGAGACACGTAGACCCATCAGCGCGCACCCCCCAAGTAAGAGGGAGGGTGGGTGGGAGAGTGAAGTGCACAGGACAGTGCCAGGTCAGCAAGTGAGTGAGAAAAGGAGTGAGCGATAACAGGAAAGGAGAAACTGGCCTCGTACGCAAATTATCCATGTTAGCCTCGCCAACATGCTCAATGATACTAATGATAATAACGATGATAATAATAACAAATATATAATGATAAAAATGGCAATAATACTTGACGTTACCCGACCTGATTTTACCCGACCTGACTTTTTACTTCTATGTGGGATGTGGTGGAGGGAGGCTCGGAACTGGGAAGCTGAGCAGCTATACATATCGTTTTAAATCGATAAAGTGTTTATTAATATATGTATATGTGTGTATATGTATATGTGTATATATGTATATATGCTGTCACAACAATAAAATTAATCAAATACAATAATATTTAAGGTAGGTTTTTCTTAATGTTGTACCAGCATCTTTGTGGTGATTATGCATCAGATGCATAATCACAGTGAATTATTTATTATGCATATATATATTGGTATGCAAAAAATATATCTACATGATGCACAACAGTCCCCACAGGACCTCCCCCAGTGGCAAGTGGAAGTATATGAGTGGGCCACAGACCAGCATATACCCCTATTGTTGGCTGGAGGTTCCTCTATTGTTTGGGATTTATGGCTATACCAACACAGTTATAACATGGGCAGTTCTGTCCTGTAGCCATGTGTTGTAACTACTGAATTATTTCCTAATATTCACTGTTAATTTACTCAATCCGGTCCCAACTAAATGTCCTATGAATATCCAGGAAATTAGATATAATTTTTGGCTTTATAGTGATGTATTCCAACATGTAAACTTCCCAAAACTCAGTGTGCCATAACCATATTTTTGAACCTGCTAACTAATCCTATATAAAATTCGACCTTGGAAATTGAACCGGGGCTCGAATGAAGTATTTAACCACCATAGCCCGATCGAAGCTCTCCAACCTGATAAATGGTGTCCTGTGTTAAGGTCCTCACAACATATACCTATACAAGCACGTGTGTGTGAGTGTGTGTGTGAGGCTGTGTGAGGGTGTGTGAGGGTGTGTGACATCGATTGGTTCTTGTGTCATTCGAGTAAACAAACGACACCCGGTAACATCAAAGCACAGATTGTTTGTTTGTTGTTGTTTTATGTCCTAGTAACATCAAAGCAATCATGTGTTAGATTGTTTGTTTGTTGTTGTTTTACGTCCTAGTAACATCAAAGCAATCATGTGTTAGATTGTTTGTTGTTGTTTTATGTCCTAGTAACATCAAAGCAATCATGTGTTAGATTGTTTGTTTGTTGTTGTTTTACGTCCTAGTAACATCAAAGCAATCATGTGTTAGATTGTTTGTTGTTGTGTTACGTCCTAGTAACATCAAAGTACAGATTGTTTGTATGTTGTTGTTTTACGGCCTAGTAACATCAAAGCAATCATGTGTTAGATTGTTTGTTTGTTGTTGTTTTACGTCCTAGTAACATCAAAGCACAGACCCCGTCCTGATATGACCTTAGATGTTGCTAGGACGTAAAAGAACAACAAACAAACAAACATCAAAGCACAGATTGTTTGTTTGTTGTTGTTTTACGGCCTAGTAACATCCAAGCACAGATTGTTTGTTTGTTGTTGTTTTATGGCCTAGTAACATCAAAGCAACCATGTGTTAGATTGTTTGTTTGTTGTTGTTTTACGTTCTAGTAACATCAAAGCAATCATGTGTTAGATTGTTTGTTGTTGTTTTACGTCCTAGTAACATCAAAGCACAGATTGTTTGTTTGTTGTTGTTTTACGGCCTAGTAACATCAAAGCAACCATGTGTTAGATTGTTTGTTTGTTGTTTTATGTCCTAGTAACATCAAAACAATTATGTGTTAGATTTTTTGTTTTTTGTTGTTTTACATCCTAGTAACATCAAAGCAATCATGTGTTAGATTGTTTGTTGTTGTTTTACGTCCTAGTAACATCAAAGCACAGATTGTTTGTATGTTGTTGTTTTACGGCCTAGTAACATCAAAGCAATCATGTGTTAGATTGTTTGTTTGTTGTTGTTTTACGTCCTAGTAACATCAAAGCAATCATGTGTTAGATTGTTTGTTTGTTGTTGTTTTACGTCATAGTAACATCAAAGCAATCATGTGTTAGATTGTTTGTATGTTGTTGTTTCACGTCCTACTAACATCAAATCAATCATGTGTTAGATTGTTTGTTTGTTGTTGTTTTCCGCCCTAGTAACATCAAAGCAATCATGTGTTCGATTGTTTGTTTGTTGTTGATTTACGTCCTAGTAAAATCAAAGCAATCCTGTGTTAGATTGTTTGTTTGTTGTTGTTTTACGCCCTAGTAACATCAAAGCAACCATGTGTTAGATTGTTTGTTTGTTGTTTTACGTCCTAGTAACATCAAAGCAATCATGTGTTAGATTGTTTGTTTGTTGTTGATTTACGTCCTAGTAACATCAAAGCAATCATGTGTTAGATTGTTTGTTTGTTGTTGATTTACGTCATAGTAACATCAAAGCAATCATGTGCTAGATTGTTTGTATGTTGTTGTTTCACGTCCTACTAACATCAAATCAATCATGTGTTAGATTGTTTGTTTGTTGTTGTTTTACACCCTAGTAACATCAAAGCAATCATGTGTTCGATTGTTTGTTTGTTGTTGATTTACGTCCTAGTAAAATCAAAGCAATCCTGTGTTAGATTGTTTGTTTGTTGTTGTTTTACGCCCTAGTAACATCAAAGCAACCATGTGTTAGATTGTTTGTTTGTTGTTTTACGTCCTAGTAACATCAAAGCAATCATGTGTTAGATTGTTTGTTTGTTGTTGATTTACGTCCTAGTAACATCAAAGCAATCATGTGTTAGATTGTTTGTTTGTTGTTGATTTACGTCCTAGTAAAATCAAAGCACAGATTGTTTGTTTGTTGTTTTACGGCCTAGTAAAATCAAAGCAATCATGTGTTAGATTGTTTGTTTGTTGTTGCTTTACGCCCTAGTAACATCAAAGCATTCATGTGTTAGATTGTTGTACATATGTATGGTCTATTCTCGTGACTGGTGTACATTTTTGAAAAAAAGTGACTTACCAATATCATGTTTTTCATTTATTTATCAGAAACTATATAACATCAGGCTATCCAGAAACAAAAATGTCTACTTAACTCCCAGGAGTTAAGCCTGTTGAAAGGTTTCAAAATAAAATCTTATTTTGACCATCAACTTATGAAACACATCAGAAATATCATAGCCATCAACTTATGAAACATATCAGAAATATCATAGAATGACCTCATTTCAGCTATATTCATTATTTTCCTACAGATTTTAGTGTTGCTACATGCATATTAATGATGTCACGACTCACCTATGCTCTCGACATAGGCATTTACATTGAATTCCTCTTTTTCACTTTTGAAAAAATATAAATAATTATCCAGTCTAGTTCTTCAAATGTGCTCTTCTATCAACTGTTATTGCGCTTTACCAACTGCATATTATATTAAATAACAGGAATACCCTTAAACTACAAGAAATTAGCTTTTCAGTGGTATATAATAAGTGCCTATGAGGATTATAGTAATATCACAGGGTTTCAATAGAAAATGCGTTTCGTAAGTTGATGGTAAGTGAGTTGATGGTAAGCGGGTAAACTCAGGTCGGTTAAAGTGAGGTCGGTTAAAGTGAGGTCGGGTAAAGTCGAGTCTGGTAAAACAAGATAAGCTCTCCAACCTGGTGATGCGTTTCGTAAGTTGACGAATGGCATGATACCTGCTGGTAGAGGACATTATTCTGAAGGTAGGGGGAAGGACTTCACAGCATTTTGTACCTCTTATAATAGGCTCCCTTAAAAAAAAAATGTTCACTAATGTTTAAAAGTATAGGCTGTAGAAATATTTGTAAAGCATTCGTAAGTTGATGCCAATTTGTAAGATTTCTTGTCTTTCTTGATATAATAGCATGTATTTCACTGATATATTATCAGAGCATAGCTTTGAGCGTATTGCTGAATGCGCACCACGTATAGGATGAGATTCTATGTGCTAAATATCATTTTGAAAGGCGTCTGATTTTGTTAGGTCAGTGCAAAGTATGGGATGGCCGAATGAGTTGGAGCATCCGTCTCCGGTGTTGGTAGATCGTGGGTTCGAACCCTGGTTGAGTCAAACCAATGACTTTAAAATTGATACCTGTCGCTTCCTAGCCAGGCGCTTGGCATTATTAGGACAGGGCAAGGACTGGTGTGCTCCGTGTCAGGATAATGTGACTGAGTGGGATATCAGGTCATGGTGTCGGTGGCCTGGTTTCCCAGTGGGCCAGCACTATAAAGTCGCAATGAGTGCACATTCACAAGTCGGTACCCGTCCTGATATGACCTTAGATGTTGATAGGATGTAAAACAACAAACAACAAAACAAACAAAAACAGCAAAGTATGCATTTCGTAAGTTGCTGGATTTATGTTTTTTTCACATTAATTTGAGTAAAGATGCATTATAGTCCGATTTGTATTTATTGTATTTATTTTCATTCACAAGGTTGGTGTGTACACATGGCTCTGAACAGAATAGCATTTGACTGCTAAGTGCATCAATAACAGACAGACACTTGATTTATTCCAAAAATGCACACCAGTCATGAGAATTGACCATATACATACACACACATATCATGTGATAATAATACGAGTAATAAACACAATAATAATAATAAGGAATTAATTCCCTTCCGCGCCTTTATGAGGAGAGCTTCCACAAAGAAGCCCCAAAAGGGAGGAGGTGAGCGACGGCGTCGGCCACACGGTGTGAGCCCTCACACGTGTCATTCACTGTGCATTTGGCAGTCTGCCCACCAATATCAAACTTCCGAGCCAGTGGCGTGTTGCGTCCCACGCAGGGGCCGGCGCGGTGCATCCCCACCCCACCCCCACCCCCACCCCGGCACA
Source organism: Branchipolynoe longqiensis (assembly GCA_030323885.1). Lineage (NCBI taxonomy): Eukaryota > Metazoa > Annelida > Polychaeta > Phyllodocida > Polynoidae > Branchipolynoe > Branchipolynoe longqiensis. The sequence continues at coordinate 4,184,284 of CM059192.1, read as the reverse complement.
CTGTTAGAGCATGCCCTAAGGAAGATTTTTAGCTATAGCGCCATCGCAGATTTGTCTGTTGGCCATAATGGTGGCCATTTTACAAAATGGCCACCACCGGTTGCTATCTTACCAGTAGCTCAGGTTCTAGACGATCTAGGATCTTGATTCTGGTGGCTAATCCTACATTTTCAAGGATGACAAATGCAGTGGTACTATTTACAACATGCTAACCACACATATCTATCATTCAGGGAACTAAATAATAGTAAAACCATCAAATATTAGCAGAATTACAGAATCGGCCCATGAGTTGTGTGCATACCTCATATGCTTATGTGTATTCATATATTTTGTTGCATATACATCACACTGAACATCAGAATGATGCCACAATGATAATCTATGTTGTTAGTACAGCTTTTGGGACTTGCATACACCTACTAACAACACTTAATCTGCATGTACATTTGTGCGCTTTCAGCTAACCTGGACATAGTGCATTGAGGGACAATGGCCAAACTATACAAGGTGGTGGACGCTAATGAGCCTGGAACCTCAGGTACACAGTGCCTGACCACAGACTGGAACAAATGTGTTCTGTGTCAGAAAAACACAGATGAGATGCTGAAATGTCCATCTAATTCAGCACGTGGCACAGATGGGGCAGGATAAAAATACCATAGCTGAGCTTATTGTAGCATTCAACACAATCAGTTTCCTGCCAAGAACACTAAAACTATCACAACTGGATGAGGGTCAGGGCATTGAAGCCGCATTCCGGATTCACAAAGCCAAATGGCATCACTCCTGCAGACTGCAGTACAACAAAACAAAACTTGAAAAGAGGAAAACACTCCACGAAGATGATCCGGAAACCCACAAGTTCACCGTCAGAGCAGTGAACATGAACATCATTCAACAGAGATATGCTTCTGCGGCAAATCTGCAGCAGGAGATGCTTTGCATAATGCATCAACATTCGGACTTGACATTCATGCGAGGCAGTGTGCCCTCAAATTACAGGACAAACGACGCCTAGCCAAACTCAGTGCTGGAGACCACATTGCCCAAGAGGCTAAGTACCATGCTCAGTGTCTTGCCTCTCTGTACAATAAAGCGAGGAACATGAAAGCAAAACAATCAAATGTAGATGATGTTAACCATGGCATTGCATTCACTGGACTTGTCTCTTATATTGAGGAAGTACGCATGGATAATCTTGTTCCACCAGTGTTCAAGCTAGCAGACCTGGTGAATATGTACAGTACCAGGCTGGAACAACTGGGAACACACATGACAGGGTGTGTACACTCCACCAAACTCAAGAACAGAATACTGAGTTACTTCCCAGTCATGGACGCTCACAAGCAAGGTCGTGATGTGGTCCTCATGTGCATTGAGGATGTTGGTGCTGCATTGGGGAAAGCATGTGAGCACGATGCTGACAATGATCCAGTTCATCTAGTCATAGCTGCTAACATAGTGAGGAGAGACATGTTCAAGATGAAGCAAGACTTCAGTGGCTCATTTGATGCCCACTGCCAGGAGGAGTCAGTCCCAGTTTCACTCTTGGCACTAGTTTCCATGGTGTTGTATAGCCCAAACATCACAACCCAGTCCAGATCTGCGTTATTGCCTCAACCAGCCCTCACCCTCTCACAGCTACTCATGTACAACAGTTTGATATGCCAGAGGGAGATGGCTCCACAAGTAGGCATATTAGCACTAGGCACAGCCAAGACCGGGAGACACCATTGCCCATCTATCTGGGCATCATGATCCACACGAAGACCCACAAATGAGCCCTTGTGGACACCCTCTTTGACCTGGGACTGTGCATTTCATATGAGCGGGTGCTGGATATCTCCACAGAACTTCGAAACAAGATCTGCCATCATTATGTCTCTCCTCCTCAACTCAAGGGTAGCCTGTTTTACAACTTCTACTAGTGCGCATGACTCATTCCATGGAACTGGGATCTCCCTCTTCCAACATCCAGACGACGCTTTCACTGGGGTTCAGCGGATTGTTGCTACCAATCCAGACAACACTCAGAGAGGCCCCAAGAGAAAGGCAGCTCACCTGCCAGACACAAACACCAATGTGCCTCCTGTTGCTCTACTCAGAGAGGATCTTCCTGTACCACTTATTGGGGGGTTTGTGACCTAGCGGTCACTGGCTGCAGGACTGCAGCATTAATAAACGGCGCCATGAAAACGGCCCGTTTTTGGCGTTTTTTATTTTGGGGGGGGGGGGGGTCTTTCCTTCTTACTTCGTCCAGCTTGAGGGGTGGTGGGGGGGGGGCGTGGTGCTCTTCGCGGTGACTTGTGCTGTGGTGTGGCGGTGGCCCGGTAGGTGGCAATACGTTCTTGGGCCCACCGTCCTGTACCTCGACCGGAGATCAAAGCGGGATCCGGTGTGAATGGCAGCAGGGCCATGGACGGCGCGTTGGTCTTCCGGGCCGCCGTCGCAGGGTGAGGTGGGTGGGTGTGGCTGTATCCGCGGTTCCGGCACCCACTCCGTCGGTGATCGAAGTGGGAACCGACGTTGTGGGTGTGGGGGTCGAGGCTGTCACATCCGGTGTGTCCAGGACTGCACGGGGCTCCCGGTGTAGGGGCTACATCCGGTGGGAGCTCACTGGACTCTCCGGTGGGATCTCACGGGGTCCCGGGTGGGACCTCACAGGGCTCCCTGGCTGGGACCTCACGGGGCTCCCTGATGGGGGACCTCATGGGGCTCCCTGGTGGGGAACCTCACGGGGCTCCCTGCTGGGGGACCTCACTGGGCTCCCTGCTGGGGAACCTCACGGGGCTCTCCAATCGGGACCTCACAGGGCTCCCTGACTGGGGGACCTCACGGGGCTCCCTGACAGTGGTTGCTAGTCACTGTCGCTGCTGTTGGGTTTAGAGTCGTCGGCGATGGGTTCAGGGCCGCCGACGATCCCGAAGGTATGATAATTTTGTCTATAGAATCTACCGAGTGGCTCCCATGAGGACTCGGAGAGCCTCTCGAGGATGGCGAGCGCAGCTCGGGTGTCAGACAAGTTGTGTGGTGGGCTGAGGAAGTCTCGGATGGCAGTCCTATCAAAGGCCACACATGACGCCAAGACGTGGGCGACGTTGAAGATTTTGTCACTGCATGTACATTGATGCAATGCAGGGGTATCGATGAACCGCCTGTATCCAGTCCTGAAGACGCCTCTTGCATGGATGCAGAGAGGTTTCTTGGGACTGGTAGACACGCTCTGACATTTTTGTGCCAGGCCCAACTGATGGAGTATGGGTTCCTGACGGTGGTGTCGTGGAGGGAAGCCTCCCACAGGGCTTTGGTGGCTCTAGCATGGGTGGCTTTGAGCTTGGACAAGGAGTGGTCTATGACGAGGTCGATCTCAGGACGGCGAGAGCCATCCAGAGCAGCTGAGTCAGCCTGGTCATTACCGGGAAGTCCTATGTGGGAGGGGACCCAGGACAGCACTGTGTCGAGTTGAGGTTCATGCCTGGTGACAATGGTGTTCTGGATCAAGATGGCCAGAGAGTGGTTAGCTCTGTGGTCCTTGATCTTGCGGACTGCGTTGAGTGAGTCAGTGACCACTATGCAGCTGCAGTGCCGCAGGTGGGTCAGTGCATGGTGGATGGCGGCGAGCTCGGTATCGAGGGTGGAGGAGTAGTCCAAAGGTTGAGGGACCCAACAAAGCAGAATGTCAGCTGATGCCTCAAGCCATGCAGAAAGAGTGGAGGTATGTTAAATTTTACCAGCCCATCAATGATCCTATCCAAAGGAACAACCTCCCTCTATTCAGGCGGCCTCCAGTCTGACAGAAGTCCAGGTCCCAACAACAGCTCTTATCCCTGAAGAATGACTGTTCCCTGTTCTCTAGGCTGTACATTGCATCGCAGATACGTGATGGAAATCTGGATGAGTTCTTTGACCATGAAAACCAGCATTGTTCGCAAATGGGCAAGTTGAGAACTGGTACCAAGTCAGACTTGGTGGGCTGTTTGGAGGACTTGGTTCCTTCACAAGAGAATGCATCCAACCCCACAGTACAGGTCATCATCCTTGATGGGGCTGCTCTCGTGAAGATGCTACGAGCTGGTGCTGCTAAGACATTTTCCGATTACACGCAGCAAGAGTTCTCACCATATATCCTGTCTCAGCTGCAACATGCCAGCAGAGTGGACGTTGTGAGGGATGAATATCTCCCTGAAAGTCTGAAAGCAAAAACACGCAGCAAGAGAGGGAAGGGAGTACGTAGACGCGTTGAGCCAACCAGTGCCATTCCTGGAACCTGGCCGGAGTTTCTGCGCATTGACGATAACAAGGCTGAGCTGTTCTCCTTCCTGGCAACTCATGTGACAGCCCTTGACACTGACAAACAAATGCTCAGCACCCATCATGCTGAAGTCCTCTGTACTCAGACTTTACTGGATGTGACACGGTGTCATCATTTGGTGGCAGGGGCAAGAAGATGTGGGATACATGGACAACCTTTAATGATGTCACTAGAGCCAGGAGTTTGATGCCCCTGCCTTGCAGAGTTGTAAACCACTGCCTTGTGGTACAGGTTCTTGACAGAACTGAAGGCTAAGGGAGCAAACCCTAAACAGAAAACCATGTCACTGTGGCAGCATTAAGGGCGGTTGATGTATGGAACTCCCAACATCTCCCGACCAGCCACTGCAGGGACAAATAGTTTTGCGCCTGTCTTGACATGTTCTTGCCGGTGTGAAACCTCTATTTGCTCCCCGAGAGAGTGCCGCTGGTAACTTGCAAAAGCCAGCACACTTCAACACTTTTGCAGGCAGCTTTCATGAAATGTAGCGCATCTTTCGGCCGACTATGCCAGAGACTCTGGAACAACCACCATGTGTCCATTCAGGTCAAAGGTAAGATCTACCGTGCAATCGTGCTATCCACCCTACTATACGGAGCCGAGGCCTGGAAAGTGTACAGACGACAGGTGAAAAAGCTGCATGCCTTCATGATGCGACATCTGCGTTCAATCCTGAGGCTAACCTGGAAGGACAAAGTGACAAATAAGGAAATACTGGACACCTCATGAGGATGTCATCAGACAGGCTACCAAAGCAGATCCTCTATTATCAACTGTCTTCTGGCTACAGAAAGAGAGGGCGCCCTCGTCTCCGGTTCAAGGATACCATCAAGAGAAACCTGAAGCTGAGAGACATTAAGACCGACTCATGGACGCAACTCTCACAGCAGAGAGCTAAATGAAGAGCGGCAGTCGAGTAATGAAAGCAGTCTTTGTCGCATCGCGACCGACAGCATGATGATGATGATGATGATGAGAGCCTTCTGTGCCTTGGGACCAGACGGGATGGCCGAATGAGTTAGAGTGTCTGTCTCCCGTGCTGGTAGATCGTGGGGTCATGCGTCCGAACCCTGGTCGAGTCAAACCAATGACTTTAAAATTGATACTTGTCGCTTCCTAGCCAGGTGCTCAGCATTATTAGGACAGGGCAAGGACTGGTGTGCTCAGTGTCAGGATAATGTGACTGAGTGGGATATCAGATCATGGTGCTGGCAGCCTGGTTTCCCAGTGGGACAGCACTATAAAGTCACCATGAGTGTGCACTGTCACAAGTCAGTACCCATCCTGATATGACCTTAGATGTTGCTATGACATAAAACAACAACAAACAAACAATCTGTGCCTTGGTTGCCACCCCAGATGCCATAGATGACTGGATGGAGCCTCTGGAGCGATTTGTGGTATTGCTCTATGACCGCACTAGCAGCCAGGAATCAGTCAATCAGACATGCAAGCAGCTGCTCACCCAGAAAGGTAGAATTGATGGACTCCCCCTAACACAAGCAGCAGTGATTCAGCACACAAAGAGGGCTGCCTACCAAGCTGGTCACTGCTGGGGACAGATGATGGTGGCAGCCCCTGAACTCCCATCCCCAGGTGACTGGGAGTGGAAGAGGAAGGACACAGGTGGACGGGAAGTTCACCGGACCACAGTACCAGAAGCGACCCAGGCCTGTTGCGGACTCCTTCGCTGTGGATGCAAAAAGGGGTGCAGAGGACAGTGCAAATGTGTCAAGGCAGCACTTCAATGTACTGCCCTTTGCCACTGTGGTGGACTGAGTTTTCAGAACTAACATTGTATTTCATTGAAAACCTGTAATACTACTATGGAAGGATTGACTTGGTTAATAATGGAGGGATTGTCGTGGACTTGTGCTCACCACTAATATGTCAAACAACACTGGGACATGCAATATTAATTTTCAAGATACAGCATAATCTCGTAAACTATGTGCTCATATAAATAAACTACAAAGTATTATAAAGGAAACATTGGGAAGTAGTGCACTGTATTCTGACATGTCACAGTTCGAAAATATGCATAACACCGCCAATATTAAATACGTTGATGGTTTTACTATTATTTAGTAGCTTAAATTCTAGATATATATGTAGATTGGTTATTGCTAGCATGTTGTAAAATGGCCGCCATTATGGCCACAGGAATAGTCTGCAAACCAGTTCATGTCTGGTTTGCAGACTATTCTCAAGGTCATCAATATAAGGGGAACTATAACAAAGCTGACCAAACTAGCTAAAAATCTTCCTTAGGGCATGCTCTGACAGTGTGCCAAAGCTCATGCTTTCATCATCAAAGGCACAATTCCCTCAAATATTGCACCTCTGTGCGGAGCTATTCTTACACGCCATAATGGGATTATATATACACAAATGACCAACGGCAATGACGACAGGCGCGTGTTCAGCGAACCGACGCGGCTTCGCTCCAGTGATGCAAGCATCAGTTTCTGTACAATCTTTACTGCTACACGTGTGTGTCTGTGGGGGAGAGGTAGGCTTTCCACACACACACACACACACACACACACGTGCCTGCGCCTACTCTGTTACAACTAGTACAAGTGTGCGCGTGGGTAGAGGGATTGAACTAAGTGCCACACATACCACTCTGTGTAAAATGCTGGAAAATAAAACAATTACATTCCTACTTCATTTGATGAGATTACCATAGCCATAGTAACCGTTTCATATACTTGTATATATTATCTCATGTGTGTACACACGAGCAAGTATGGCAACATGTACGTGTCTATTTACAAATATTCCCATTTATGTACATGTATATGATGCATAAGATTTATACAAGTATAAATAATGGAAGTGTATCTCACCCACCGTCCATCCAGCTTGTCTATCATTATCAACCAGGGTCAATAGACTGCCCAGGTGTGCAGATCACACAGCAACCAGTCACAGACTACCCGGGTGTGCAGATCACACAGCAACCAGTCACAGACTACCCGGGTGTACAGATCACACAGTAACCAGTCACATACTACCCGGGTGTGCAGATCACACAACAACCAGTCATAGACTACCCGGGTGTGCAGATTACACAGCAACCAGTCACAGACTACCCGAGTGTGCAGATCACACAGCAACCAGTCACAGACTGCCCGGGTGTGCAGATCACACAGTAACCAGTCACATACTACCCGGGTGTGCAGATCACACAACAACCAGTCACAGACTAGCGGGGTATGCAGATCACACAACAACCAATCACAGACTGCCCGGGTGTGCAGATCACACAGCAACCAGTCACAGACTACCCGGGTGTGCAGATCACACAACAACCAGTCATAGACTACCCGGGTGTGCAGATCACACAGTAACCAGTCACATACTACCCGGGTGTGCAGATCACACAACAACCAGTCACATACTAGCGGGGTGTGCAGGTCACACAACAACCAGTCATAGACTACCCGGGTGTGCAGATCACACAGTAACCAGTCACATACTACCCGGGTGTGCAGATCACACAACAACCAGTCACAGACTAGCGGGGTATGCAGATCACACAACAACCAGTCACATACTGCCCGGGTGTGCAGATCACACAGCAACCAGTCACAGACTACCCGGGTGTGCAGATCACACAACAACCAGTCACAGACTACCCGGGTGTGCAGGTCACACAGCAACCAGTCACAGACTACCCGGGTGTGCAGATCACACAACAACCAGTCACATACTACCCGGGTGTGCAGATCACACAACAACCAGTCACATACTAGCGGGGTATGCAGATCACATAGCACCCAATCACAGACTGCCCAGGTGTGCAGATCACACAGCAACCAGTCACAGACTACCCGGGTATGCAGATCACACAGCAAACAGTCACATACTACCCAGGTTTGCAGATCACACAGCAACCAGTCACAGACTACTGGGGTGTGCAGGTCACACAACAAGTCACAGACTACTGGGGTGTGCAGGTCACACAACAACCAGTCACTGACTACTCGGGTGTGCAGGTCACAGCAACCAGTCACGGACTATCCGGGTGTATGAAGATGCTTTGTTCATGTCTGGTTTGCAGACTATTCTCAAGGTCATCAATATAAGGGGAACTATAACAAAGCGTTATACAGCCTAGCGTTATACAGCCTGCATTGTAGTTGTCAGCTTTTCAAACCCTGTGACAGTTTCTTTCACGCCATTCTTCAGGACACATCTTGCTCGAGAGAATAAAGCGATAGATTTCACATCTTACTATGGGTGTGTGTAGAATGACTCCTTTTGTGGAGAAAACGAAGGGACACACCAGCGCCACTAGACGGGCAGGGCGGTTACTGGCCAGTCAGCGGACAGGCACTAGACCGTCACTGGGCAGTCAGTACGTAGTCACTAGACAGTCACTGGGCAGTCAGTAGGTAGTCACTAGACAGTCACTGGGCAGTCTGTGGGTAGTCACTAGACAGTCACTGGGCAGTAAGTGGGTAGTCAGTAGACATTCACTGGCCAGTCAGCGGACAGGCACTAGACCGTCACTGAACAGTCAGTAGGTAGTCACTAGACAGTCACTGGGCAGTCAGTACGTAGTCACTAGACAGTCACTGGACAGTTAGTAGGTAGTCACTAGACAGTCACTGGACAGTCAGTAGGTAGTCACTGGACAGTCACTGGGCAGTCAGTAGGTAGTCACTGGACAGTCACTAGACAGTCAGTGGGTAGTCACTAGACATTCACTGGCCAGTCAGTAGGTACCCACTAGACAGTCACTGGGCAGTCACTGGACAGTCAGTAGGTAGTCACTAGACAGTCAGTAGGCAGTCACTAGACAGTCAGTAGGTAGTCACTAGACAGTCACTGGGCAGTCAGTAGGTAGTCACTAGACAGTCACTCGACAGGCACTACAGCCAGTGGACATGCACAACCAGCTAGTAGAGAACCAGTAGGCTGTCACTGGGCAGTTTCTGGACTGTCACTAGGCTGTCACTGAACAGTCACTGGAGTGACACTAGGCTGTCACTGGACTGTCACAGGACTCTCACAGGACTGTCACTGGGCTGTCACAGGGCTGTCACTGGGCAGTCACTGGACTGTCACAGGACTATCACAGGACTGTCACTAGGCTGTCACTGAACAGTCACTGGAGTGATACTAGGCTGTCACTGGGCAGTCACTGGACTGTCACAGGAATGTCACTGGGCAGTCACTGGACTGTTATTAGGCTTCACTGAACAGTCACTGGAGTGACACTAGGCTGTCACTGGGCAGTCACTGGACTGTCACAGGACTGTCACTAGGCTGTCACTAGGCTGTCACTGGGCAGTCACTGGACTGTTACTAGGCTGTCACTGAACAGTCACTGGAGTGACACTAGGCTGTCACTGGGCAGTCACTGGACTGTCACAGGACTGTCACTAGGATGTCACTGGGCAGTCACTGGACTGTCACTGGGCAGTCACTGGACTGTCACTGAGCAGTCACTGGACTGTCACTAGACTGTTACTGAGCAGTCACCGGACTGTCACTAGGCTGTCACTGAGCAGTCACTGGGCTCTCACTTGGCAGTCAATGGGCTGTTACTGGACTGTCACTGGGCAGTCACTGGACTGTCACTAGGCTGTAACTGGGCAGTCACCGGGCTGTCACTGAGAAGTCACCGGACTGTCACTGAGCAGTCACCGGACTGTCACAAGGCTGTCACTGGGCACTGACGGGGAAGTCATCGAACCGTCACTAGGCAGTTTACTGTGCCTGGACTGTCACTTCACAGATGACAGTTACGAGTTAGCAATAAGTACCTGAGGATTTTGTTTCAGAGCTAAAATCGATATGCATACTGCCTGGTGTGCGAATTGTTGGAAGTCTCATGCTTTCTTCACTCACATATCATATAACCAAATTGTTGGAAGTCTCATGGTTTCTTCACTCACATATCATATAACCAAATTGTTGGAAGTCTCATGGTTTCTTCACTCACATATCATATAACCAAATTGTTGGAAGTCTCATGGTTTCTTCACTCACATATCATGTAACCAAATTGTTGGAAGTCTCATGGTTTCTTCACTCACATATCATATAACCAAATTCAGGCACTAATGCCCTCCACACACCAACCCACCATTCATATGGACATGAACGCCAAATGAAGATCCCAATCTGCACAACTCGTATTGTGTGTGGTGTTGGGAATCACCGTCAGGCGGCGCGTCAGGCAGCGGCTGGGTTAGTACCGACGCAGGACTCGCAATAGAGACTACCGGGGTGTGCAGGTTCCACAGCAACCAGTCACAGAATACCCGGGCGCAGGTCACACTCAGCAACCAGTCACAGGCTACTGGGGTGTGCAGGTCCCACAGCAACCAGTCACAGAATACCCGGGCGCAGGTCACACTCAGCAACAAGTCACAGGCTACCGGGTGTGTAGGTCCTACAGCAACCAGTCACAGAATACCCGGGCGCAGGTCACACTCAGCAACCAGTCACAGACTACTGGGGTGTGCAGGTCCCACAGCAACCAGTCACAGAATACCCGGGCGCAGGTCACACTCAGCAACCAGTCACAGGCTACCGGGTGTGTAGGTCCCACAGCAATCAGTCACAGAATACCCGGGTGCAGGTCACTCAGCAACCAGTCACAGACTACTGGGGTGTGCAGGTCCCACAGCAACCAGTCACAGAATACCCAGCCACAGGTCACACTCAGCAACCAGTCACAGGTTACTGGGGTGTGCAGGTCACAGAGCAACCAGTCACATAATACCTGGGCGCAGGCCACTCAGCAACCAGTCACAGACTACCGGGGTGTGCAGGTCACACAGCAACCAGTCACAGAATACCTGTGCACAGGTCACTCAGCAACCAGTCACAGACTACTGGGGCGTGCAGGTCACACAGCAACCAGTCACAGAATACCTGGGCGCAGGTTACCAGGGTGTGCAGGTCACACAGCAACCAGTCACAGAATACCCGGCCGCAGCTCACACTCAGCAACCAGTCACAGAATACTGGGGTGTGCAGGTCACACAGCAACCATCTCAAGAGCACCTGAACATACAAATATCACAACGAATTGTTTCCATTATTTCCATGTCCACTGCAAATCGTAGCAACACTGGCAATGTACAATGACACCAACAGTAAAGTATACATGACTGCGTTTGTACATATGTAAGTAGTTACTTCGTCCTTCCGTCTGTTCCCTGGAGGCGGCCAGACGGTGCCCCTAGGTCCTGTAGACGGAGTCGCCATGAGAACCCAGGTACGACAGCCAGGGCTGCTCACTCACAGGGCGCAGCTGCATTTGCAAGAAGGACTTCTCCTTTGCAGAACCTGCTTTAGGTTGTATGCTCTCGGGGTGTGGCATTGTTACATTTATGGCAACCAGCTCCTTACGTGAGAGCACTTCGTCCAGGTTGACCTTGGTGACCTCGGTGACGTACTCTGACCGGATGTAGGTTCCGTCTGCTGCACGTATTGGTGCCTCACGGTCAAACACCAAAACCAGGTCAAGCGAACCATCGCCGTCCACGTCACCCACGGCACCTGCAGGTAGAGCAGGCAAGTCGAGTAGGCAAGTACAGCAGGGAAGTAGAGCAGGGAAGTAGAGCAGGAGTAGTTGCTCCAGAACGAGGTAAAATCACTAAGAAAGTGTGTAGAACGCTTAACTGTTTCTGAGAATAAATGTACACGTGCAGATGTCCACGCGGTAAACGTTGCGCCAGCATATGGTGGCAATTCTTATGCAGGGGGCAGACGTCTTGAGTCGCCGCGCGTAAACGTAGCGCCGAAGGGTCAAATAAGTACATCTAAAAATAAACTCAGTCCAGTCGGAGAGCACACAGTGAAGTATGCGCTGTCAAAGCAACAGCGGGGAAGCAATGGCAAAGCGACGCCGACTGCTCACACGCAGACGTCGACGGCTAAAGACCACGTGTATCAGACACAGCGTGCTAGTCGTAATACTTTGACTTGTTATGTATGTAATGAACCGCATTTGATGAGAAACTGTCCGCAGTTAAAATTACTGCGTAGTAACATAAGCTCTACTGCTTCGGGAAACTAAATAGCGCACTTGATACTCGTCCGAGTATTGCTATTGATTTTAATCAAGTAAAATTAACTGGTCTGGTAGACTCAGGTGCGGCTAAAAGTTTAATACATGTAGATGCATTTCGAAATTTAGTAGATATTGGAATAGCACATAAGCAATTGTATCCAGGTAGTAGACTGAGATCAATCTCAGGTCATTTAATTCCAACTTTAGGTATGACTTATATTTCTATTTATAATAAGTTATGTCCTTTCTTTGTAGTTGAATCATTAGCTTTTGAATTATTAATTGGCACAGATATAATGGAAATGTGTAATGCTGAAATTTGTTACAGAAATAAATTTGTTTCCTTATGTAATATTGTACATCCATGGAGTAGTTTAGAATTAATTGATAGAAAAATGGCAGGAATAGTTCTAGAAGTAGACTATTGGAAAAAGCATTTTCCCTTGATATTTCCTGATTCTAATGAGAAACTTAAAGCTATTAAGGTAATTGAGATGCATATAGACACAGGTAATGCATATCCAATAAATCAGAGACCTTATAGAATACCTTTAAGTAAGCGACATATAGTTGAAAAAGAATTAAATAAAATGTTAGATGAGGATATAATTGAAACTAGTTGTAGTCCTTGGGCTTCACCAGTTACTTTAGTGCCTAAGAAAGATGGTACTATACGTCTCTGTGGTGACTACCATAAATTAAATGCAGTAACTATTAAAGATGCTTATCCTTTACCCAGGATACAGGACATTTTTGATCACTTGCATGGTGCTAAAATTGTTACCACCATTGACCTTAAATCAGGGTATTGGCAGGTAATGGTAGATAAAGATAGCAGACCTAAAACAGCTATAAATACACACATGGGATTATTTCAATTTAAGCGTATGCAATTTGGATTAACAAATGCACCTGCAGTATTCCAAAGAATGATGAATGTAATTTTTGCAGAACATTTAGGTAAATGTTGTCTAATTTACTTAGATGATATTATTATTTATTCACCAGATGAGGAGAGTCATGAGAAAGATGTGACTACTATATTGACTATCCTAGAAAATAACAATATGACTATTAAAGAATCTAAATGTGAATTTGGTGTTAAAGAAGTAAAACTCTTAGGTTACGTTGTATGTTCAGCGGGGCTGAAACCGGATCCTGAAAAAATAACTGCAATAAGAGATATGGCTTCACCGACAAGTAAAAAAGAAGTAAGACGATTGTTAGGATCGGCAGGATACTACAGACAATTAATTCCAAATTATGCGGATGTAGTCGCTCCTATAGCTTATTTGACTAGTAATAAAAGTAGTTTTGAATGGACTATAGAATGTGAAATTGCATGGAATGAGTTGAAAACACTATTATTAGATTGTGTACTATTGAAATTTCCTGATCCTTTTAAACCATATAAACTGTATACAGATGCTTCTGAGTACAGTTTAGGGGCTGTATTGGTGCAGGAGGATGAAAATGGAATAGACAGACCAGTGCATTTAATCAGTACTAGATTTTCTCCTGCTCAACGTAATTATCCTACTATAGAAAAAGAAGCATTTGCTATTATTTATGCTCTAGTAAAATTAAGACCTTACTTATACGGTGCAGAATTTACTATCTATACAGATCATGCTCCATTGAAATGTTTTTTCACTAAAGAAATTTGTAATACACGTATACAACGCTGGGCAGTATTATTAGCAGAATTTTCAGCTCCAATTGTTTATATGAAAGGTGTAGATAATGTCTGGGCTGATATGTTGTCTAGATTAAGACCTAATACTGAAGCAAAGGAACCAGTAGAAATGTTTGCTTATGATTCACTGTTAGCAGAACAGGTAATTCCTTTTGAACACTATGAACTGTCATATAATGAGGTAATTAATGAGCAGAAAAAAATGAAAGAGTATACGTTAGGTGAGAATGAAGAAAAGAATTATTTGTTAATGGATAATCTTCTTTATTCAACAGTAGCTCCTACTAAGAAAGATATGTATCCTAGACTAGTGTTACCAAAAAAATACAGGAATTCTGTAATAAAAATAGCTCATACAGAGGTAGGTCATATGGCTATGTCTAAAACATTAAAACGATTACAGGAACTTTTTCGTTGGCCTGGTATGGCTGGAGATGTCCATAAATTAATTACCAATTGTGCAAATTGTGTGGTTAACTGTAGTAAACGCACACGTGCATACCCACAATCGATGCCATTGCCTAAGGCACCTGGTATGGTAATTGCTGCAGATCTATCTGGTCCATATCCAGTTAGTACTAGTGGTAATAGATATTTACTATATATTATAGATCATTGTAGTGGTTGGGTTGAATATAAAACATTGCCAGATACCATGTGATTCATATGGATGAAAAACCTAAACAGAAAGTTGATACTTGTAAACTACAATGTGATAAAAATTACTTTCTGATCCATATATTGGTCTGATAAATCTTCAGTGAAATTGGAGTAACTGAGTTGCTATACAATGAACGGAAGTAACTGTTAGTAATAATGATTTTCACCCATGTACAGGACTGATCGTTGGATTGATTTCAATTGTGAGATCGAATGTATAAATACTTTTGTAGAAGTTCTATTCTATGTTGAACTTTTCAAAAATATTCCGCTAAGCAAAAACATTAGTTGAACGTCGGGAGATTTTAAGTAATGTCTGACGTGAAGATCTTTTTCATTTATGTCAAAGTGATCTGCAAGATTCTTCCTATTTTTTGTCCTATTGTTTGCTGAGCGAGACATAATTTGCTTTCTACTACTTATCAAGTGGAGAAGATACCTGGTGAGGCAACAAGTAATGCCTAGGGTATTGAATGAACTAAATTATTTTTACAAAGGCGACTGTTCGTTGGGAGGTCAGCTAAAATAATCATAGGGATTTCACAATTTTTTTTTACAAATATGTTATGTTAACTTCACAAGAGCACGATGACAAATCTTAGCTATGAGTAAACTAATATATATAATTTTTTGATATGATCTTCAACATTTATTTTTGACAAATGATCAGTATTGGTTTGGATAACATGAGTTAACACTGTTAGTCTTAAGAATCTGATTATTATTTTTTCATCATATAACTGATTTGCATTATCAAACGATGAACTATTAGGGTAGTTATCTATAATGATCATTATAATGTTTCACATATCTAGCTTGAGGTAGTGTAATTGATTTTCAGCAGACTACACAGCGAAATGGGAGTAACTGATGGTAGTAAGACAACAATTATGAACTATTGGGGAATGACTTTCTCACTAATATAAAATGGCATGAACTAATTACTCTGTAACTCCATTACTTTATAGATAGCTGCATTTACGTTCATTTGTTATTTTGAATTCAATAGGACTGAAAAGTTAAATATATTTTTTGATATGTTGTTTAACTTGAGGAAGTATGTTGTAACTCAGCAAGGCTGAAGAGTAATTAACATATATATTTTGTTGAGATCATAAGCCACTTTTTGCAATATATCATACTATTGTTAATTAATTAATATTGTTAAGATTGTATAGACATTGTACTATATTACACTGCATAACATGTTTTACTATTGATGATATAAAATGATACAAGAGATGACTAACAAAATTCTTTAAGGTTTGACTGAGAGTTTCCTTAAATGTTTAAATTAGATTTTTTCAACAAACACAACCAAATATGAAACTTACCTATATGCTACATATTCAAGAGTCTTGCCTCTTGAGATGGGCTGTAGTAGTATCGCCCTATATGCTACATATTGTCAGGAGTCTTCTCTTTTGGGAGAAGGACTATAATAATGTCGGCCTATATGTTACATGTTGTGGTACAACATAGTTCTTGTTTGGAACAGGACTGTGTGGCCCACTCCATATGGATGGAGTCAAGTTTTGGGGATTCATAGGGTTGGGATGAGTTAATTTTTACATGTTCTCATGTTATTAAAATAGAGGGACACTAACCGATGTTATTCCATAGGGATGGAATGAACTTGTGTTCAGAGGGTGGGAATAAACTAAATATTATGTTCTCATGAACACAAAAATACAATTTCGAAAATAAAATCTAATGATTTTGGATTTTCGATTAAAAATGAACAAGAATATGAATGTTATCATCATAGTCATGAAATATCAAAGATAGAGGTTGTCTGAATTAATTAAAACAATGCATAAAATACACTATTGCCATCATTGTCAGCAAATGTTATTCATGTTGAAAATATCATGAACAGTAAATGACTTGGATATTTATTCATTTGTAAAATGTGTATGTATGTTCAGTGTGCATGTGTTCATATATTATTCATTTGAAGGTCATTGACAGGTATGATGTTAAATGTTGCATGTGTTTAGAGTTATTCATTGAAATTCATTGACAAATGATAGATTAAATATTGCATAATTCATAAAAATTCATTTAAAGCTAAATAATATGATGTAAAATGTTATCATAATTGATTAAATGTCATAGTCAGAGGTTGATAAATGGTTCATTTATAGTGCATGGTTATGATTGAATGTTATCATATATTGTGGAGATGTATTAATTGAAAGTCATGAACTCCATTAACATTAATTGACATGAGATGTATTTCAAATTGAAAATGTCCTAGGCAGAGGTTGTCAACACAAAAGGTTCTTTTGAAAAATCATGAACATATGAGTGTTGAATGTTGCATGAAAGATTCATTGAAAATTCATAGCATAATTGATGAGCATTATCATATATTCCACTGTTAATTTGTTCCATTGACATTGACATATGATTGAACATTGCATATATTATTAACTATTAACTATCTAAAACTATCATTGACATTAATTTGTTATAGGGACCTATTGATGATCTTTTGATACTAGATATATTTCAGTGACATTATTCATGTTGTGGAAACATATTAATGATCTTTTATACTGAAGAGTTATTTCATTGACATTATTCATGTTGAGGAGACATATTAATGATCTTTGTACTGGAGATGTATATTATTGACATTATTCATGTTATAGGGACATATTAATGATCTTAATTTACAAGATAACAAAACTATATTCATTTACAAAATGATATAATATAATCTATGAGGTTATAGATTGAAATTTGAAATTAAAATTACTCAGAATTTATTGAATATAAAACATAAAATTGATATATTGTATCAGTGATTTCTATGTAAAAGAAGTCATCCGTTGCCTTCTACAAACTATAGGATCACCAGACCTGAAACATTGACATCAGTACGAACAGTCGACTATGCTCAGTGTGCGAGGAGCTGCAGCATATACTGATGGTCACTATGTTCGCAACAGAGTTCGGTAGGAACTTTGGCATATGTGACTGAGTCAATGATTTCGCGTCAACAGTACGAGGAAATGCTAGGTTCACGTGGAGAACTAAAGCAATGCTGACCGGTGTTTCCATTAGTCTTCGAGAAGATTGCAACAATAATATTGACATTCGATGAACTTTGTATGCAGCACTATCAAGCGTAGCAGTTCTGGAGAACTGTACCACAAGCTGATCGTCAATATGTTCGAAACAGAGTTCGGCAGGAACTTTGGCATATGTGGCTGAGTCGAGGATTTCGCTACAGCAACACGATGGACAATGCTAAGTTCAGTTAGAACTAACGCATATGCTGCTAGTGACTGGATCGTGTTGGTGATATTAAGCAACGCAGACAGACGAGTTCACATAGAACTAACACAGAGACAGTTATATTCAATATAAATTGCCGTTTCGTGGAAGAAATGCCTTAACATCGATGATCGACGTCAACAAATACAGAACATTCTAATACTACTATTTAATACGTTAAACTTGAGCAAAAGCATGTAGATCTATCATTATTTAATGATATGGATAAGTATTATGGTTTTGAAGTTCAAAAAGAACCACTGTCATTGCTTTGTTTACATTATGCCGCCAAGTTACGCTATCGTATATGTTGAATTTCTGTTGATGTGATTATATTTGTTAATACTGATAATTGATGCTTTATTCTTGTACAGGAGCTACAAAAACACATATTGATTCATCTTTTGCCATTATTTCGAGATAAAACGACTTAAAATTGGTGAAATCAAAGATGTTGGTCTAAATTTGCAAGAAAATAGTCCCTGAAACTAGGTCATTGATTCAAACCGCTTAGGCCTTGTTTTCTCATTGACTTGAGTTCCGTAATGTTATTCCTATGGAGACCTGTCGATCAACCACGCGTTTACCATCGACGTCCCAGGTTTTCTACGAGTTTAGCATTCGGTAAAACAAAATTCCTTGTAAGAGCGTATCGATGTGAAGGGTTGACAGCAAATGCCAAATCCGATTAAGCACTAATGTAAGATCGATGCTAAGTGACTGGACTGTGCCTTAGAATCGTTGCAGAACGACCTCTAAACCGTCACAAAACTAAAAAATGCTCGGAATAAGCTAAAAGTGATGGCAAATGAATCGTATGCTTCTTAAGACATCATATATGTTATCATCGGGGTAAAATAAGACTTGAAACATAGTTAAAATTTAAATTATACAAATAAAATATAGAATTATTTTATTAAATACCATAAAAAAAAAAGAACATTTTTCAAAGTTTTTTTTTTGCTCTCAAAGTCAGATGTACCTTATCTATTAGCGCGACTATTTCAGACTCAATTTATTATTTAGGTTGATAGAAGATAAAAGATTTAAAGATGACAACGTAGTACTGTGCACTTCTTTCTATACTGCTGGGCAGATGGTAAGAAGTGGAGAGGCGGAGTACGTTGTAAAATTGTCCGATTTAATACATGTGAACCGAGGTGAAATTACTATAATAAATGGCAAACTGTCTATATAATGATAAAAGTTAAAATATAAAAACCCAAAGGCATATGAGGGATGTGTGAAATTGGTAAACTATCGTTCATTGAGTATAGAATTTGTATAATTGAATAGTCTTTAGAGGGAGTGTCACATCCGGGTTTGACTAAGAATAGTCTTTGGAAGAGTCACCTCACATGCCCCCTTCCCCCCCACATGGTATTGTTATGATCATTGACCACTGCATTGTATTCTAATTGGAGGATTAAGTCATGTGACCACTGCATTGAACTGTGATTGATGGATGGAATCATGTGACAACGGCCATCTTGGATCTTGAGAAAACCTATATAAGCCAATAAATTGAAGAGTCTCATTCTCTTACTTTTCACTCTTACCCTGTTTTCCTTCATTACCCGTAGTGCTTTCACTTGACCTATTTACGCCACCCACACCCACCAGCCGGCACGTTTACACCCATACTGCCACCTAGTAGCTTACACAGGTACTACTCCCCATACTGCCACCTAGTAGCTCACACAGGTACTACCCCACATACTGCCACCTAGTAGTTACACAAGTACTACCCCCATACTTCCACCTAGTAGCTTACACAGGTACTACTCCCATACTGCCACCTAGTGTGAACGGGCGGCTGAGTTGGATTAGGGCTGAATCGATTCCTGTGATGCGGATACTGTAAACCACTTGTGGAGGTCGATTACGTGAGTCGATTTCTGTGAACCGATTTATTTTGCCCATGTGGACGCACTGAGACGGATTAAGGACGTCACCCACATGCGCAGTCAAGACCTTAGTTTGTTGACTTTCCGGTCGATCAAAAGCGCATATTATATAATTTAGTCTATGAAACCACTAGCTGTGCAAAGATATTTTGTTCATCATTTATTTTTAGGGTTTCACTGCCCAGCAGAAGTTTTGACCCTTCCAAACCAATACGATTCAGTCCATACATATCTAGGTCGAACCCACACCCTCTCATGGTGACGTCGACTAACCGAAACTGGCGCTGGTTAATATCGACTTGCTCATGCGCTGATATCGATTTCCGGCCCAAGTACTGCCCGTGTGAACGGGCGTCTAAATCGATTTATATAATTCGCCTTGTCTAAATCGATTTTAACTTTTCCCGTGTGAACACGGCTTAAGTCAACATTACTAAGGCTACATGTGCATTGTCACCAGTGACGTCACTGCTTACTTCTGTTTAGGAGCTACAAGTTCCCTTCTGTGACCACGTGACCAAATCCAGCTGCTCACCTGTGACCATTTCGCTGGCCGCCATCACGGTGCACAGCTGCTCCATATCCGGCTCATTCCGCTGCGTCGGCCTCGTTCTCGTTTGTTGCGGCTGTCGTCGTTGACCTTGACCTTGGCGTGCTAGTTTTGGTGCGAGGCGACGACGATTTGATGTCCGGCCAGAATTGGACTGAGCTGCGTCTTTATTTTGCAGATGCTGCATTCTTCTTGTATTCAGATGGTGACTTTGGGGAACTTGTTGACCTTGACCTCGAGCTTGGCCATGATCTTTGTTGGCAGTGGGTGCGTCTCGCCCGACCCGTGAAGAACCAGCTGACCGGATGCTCTCCAGCATCTTTAAGTCATTGCTGGTCAAGTCTGTAAAATGAGGAAACTTTGCAATTCAATTACAATCACTGAAAAAGATTAAATGTCTACAATATCAAAAAGGGAGCGGAGACGCCGAATTCCTTACTCAGGATCCAGAACCGTGATGCTTGGTGCCAATGAAGAACGTAAACATGCTTCTAAGACACAAATGAGCATCAATCTTGCTTAAATGGCTAACAATATATATATATATATATATATATATATATATAATATATATAGGTACGTTGTATATAGGTACGTTGCTATTGGGAAATAGGGGTGGCGGCGGGAGAGTGTAAAGTGGAACTCACTGTATCTGAGAGTGGAGGCGGGAATCTCTGTGACCTTGAGCGGCGCGGTGACCATCGTCCGGTCCATGAGGAAAACCTCGGTACTGAACGACCGCAGCCTCCCGGCGCACGCATTCACGTAGGGCGGTGGGGGCCGGGCTGCAGAGGAAGCACGGCAGGGCACGGTCAGGGCACGGCGGCACGGCCAGGGAGAGGTTAGGGCACGGTCTGGAAGGCATCCAGTGTAACCAGGCATCCAGTGTAACCAGGGCACGGTCAGGTAATGCTGAACTCACCCTTGTCACGTAGGCAGTGTGTGACAAGTGTGCACGCAGTGTAACCAGGGCACGGTCAGGTAATGCTGAACTCACACTTGTCACGTAGGCAGTGTGTGACAAGTGTGCACCCAGTGTAACCAGGGCACGGTCAGGTAATGCTGAACTCACCCTTGTCACGTAGGCAGTGTGTGACAAGTGTGCACCCAGTGTAACCAGGGCACGGTCAGGTAATGCTGAACTCACCCTTGTCACGTAGGCAGTGTGTGACAAGTGTGCACCCAGTGTAACCAGGGCACGGTCAGGTAATGCTGAACTCACCCTTGTCACGTAGGCAGTGTGTGACAAGTGTGCACCCAGTGTAACCAGGGCATGGTCAGGTAGTGCTGAACTCACCCTTGTCACGTAGGCAGTGTGTGACAAGTGTGCACCCAGTGTAACCAGGGCATGGTCAGGTAATGCTGAACTCACCCTTGTCACGTAGGCAGTGTGTGACAAGTGTGCACCCAGTGTAACCAGGGCACGGTCAGGTAATGCTGAACTCACCCTTGTCACATAGGCAGTGTGTGACAAGTGTGCACCCAGTGTAACCAGGGCACGGTCAGGTAATGCTGAACTCACCCTTGTCACGTATGCAGTGTATGACAAGTGTGCACCCAGTGTAACCAGGGCATGGTCAGGTAGTGCTGAACTCACCCTTGTCACGTAGGCAGTGTGTGACAAGTGTGCAAACAGTGTAACCAGGGCATGGTCAGGTAATGCTGAACTCACCCTTGTCACGTAGGCAGTGTGTGACAAGTGTGCACCCAGTGTAACCAGGGCACGGTCAGGTAATGTTAAACTCACCCTTGTCACATAGGCAGTGTGTAACCAGGACACGGTCAGGTAATGCTGAACTCACCCTTGTCACGTAGGCAGTGTGTGACAAGTGTGCAAACAGTGTAACCAGGGCACGGTCAGGTAGTGCTGAACTCACCCTTGTCACGTAGGCAGTGTGGGTGGCGTAAATAGGTCACGTGCCCTGGTTACCTGACCGTGTAACCAGGGCACGGTCAGGTAATGCTGAACTCACACTTGTCACGTAGGCAGTGTGTGACAAGTGTGCACGCAGTGTAACCAGGGCACCGTCAGGTAATGCTGAACTCACCCTTGTCACGTAGGCAGTGTGTGACAAGTGTGCACGCAGTGTAACCAGGGCACGGTCAGGTAGTGCTGAACTCACACTTGTCACGTAGGCAGTGTGTGACAAGTGTGCACGCAGTGTAACCAGGGCACGGTCAGGTAATGCTGAACTCACCCTTGTCACATAGGCAGTGTATGACAAGTGTGCACGCAGTGTAACCAGGGCACGGTCAGGTAGTGCTGAACTCACACTTGTCACATAGGCAGTGTGTGACAAGTGTGCACCCAGTGTAACCAGGGCACGGTCAGGTAGTGCTGAACTCACACTTGTCACGTAGGCAGTGTGTGACAAGTGTGCACGCAGTGTAACCAGGGCACGGTCAGGTAATGCTGAACTCACTCTTGTCACGTAGGCAGTGTGTGACAAGTGTGCACCCAGTGTAACCAGGGCACGGTCAGGTAATGCTGAACTCACTCTTGTCACGTAGGCAGTGTGTGACAGTTGGTTCACACTCAACAGGGACATCATGTGGTTAGTTGGTTCACACTCAATAGGGGACATCACATGGTTAGTTGGTTCACACTCAATAGGGTACATTGCGTGGTTAGTTGGTTCACACTCAATAGGGGACATCATGTGGGTAGTTGGTTCACACACCCAATAGGGGACATCGCGCGGTTAGTTGGTTCACACTCAATAGGGGACATCATGTGGGTAGTTGGTTCACACACTCAATAGGGTACATTGCGTGCTTAGTTGGTTCACACACTCAATAGGGGACATCATGTGGGTAGTTGGTTCACACACTCAATAGGGGACATCATGTGGGTAGTTGGTTCACACACTCAATAGGGGACATCGCATGGTTAGTTGGTTCACACACTCAATAGGGGACATCATGTGGGTAGTTGGTTCACACACTCAATAGGGGACATCGCATGGTCAGTTGGTTCACACACTCAATAGGGGACATCATGTGGGTAGTTGGTTCACACACTTAATAGGGGACATTGCATGGTTAGTTGGTTCACACACTCAATAGGGGCCATCATGTGGGTAGTTGGTTCACACACTCAATAGGGGACATTGCATGGTTAGTTGGTTCACACACTCAATACAATGACGTGACAATACTCAATACAATTCAGTGACAATGACGCATGAGTAAACACACGTGCGAACAAGCTGGAGCTGTAACTACACGGAAAATAAAACATCTCCTACTAAAAATACAGACTATTCAAGGAGGATCATTCTAACTTAGGGAATCCAAGGATACCACATTTTGGACATAACCAGTTAAATATCACACAAAAAGCCAATGTTGTGAGTGAGTGATAATATAAGTAAAAGGTGGTTGGCACTGATTTGAGTGACAGGAGCTCACACTCTGGTGAGTTTGAACTGGTTTTCTGTGCATGAGTGCCACACAGTGTAATTACACGGAAAATAAAACGTCTCCTACTAAAAAGACAGAAACAGACTATACAAGGAGGATCATTTTAACTTAGTGAATTCAAGGATACCATATTTTGGACATAATCAGTTAAATATCACACAAAATTGCCAATGTTGTGAGTGAGTGATAATACAAGTAAAAGGTGGTCGGCACGGATTTGAGTGACAGGAGGTCACACTCTGGTGAGTTTGAACTGGTTTTCTGTGCATGAGTGCCACCCAGCTACCGATTTCATAGGCCTATGTGGCAGATTCGAATCAGACTTATCTGTTCAAGCTACGCTCAAGTAGGAGTGATGCAAATTGTGACTTGCTGGTGTGGTGGTGTCAATGTCTGAAGATCTACAGAGAAATTAAACTTTACAAGGGTGGTGAGCCCCTGATATCTTACTGATACATATTCTAAATCTTATGGTTGGTCCTACAGCCTACGGTGTTTGACAGTGCCAGTGTTAGAAAGCTCGCGCATAAATAAGCTTTATCCAAAAGGCTGGCCTGGAACATTTCAATACACATTGATAATTTGGTTGAAACTGGTGTTAGCAAAATGTCACAGAAAACAGTTGGGGATAAGGCCCACACATGTGGGAAGACGCCGGTTGTGGCTTCTGGCTCCGGGACTGTCGACTGCCCATCATCGCCAACAACACACTCGCCCCACTCCAGAAATCAACCTGAACATGATCCCACTATCCCAACATTAGCCCTCATAATGGCAAGACTGGATAGAATGGAAGACAGACTTAATAACAGTCTGACTGAGATTAGAGTAAGCAATGAAAGTCTTGTGGACATGGTGACCAATGACATGGCAAACCTGACGGCCCTCCTTGCAGACAGTCGCCGACAACATAGTGTTGACAGCCGGAATTTACGCATAGCAACTTACAAGCTTAGCATCACCGAGGAGAACAACAGGAGGCTGACAATGCAACTAAATAACATGGAGAACCGCACTAGGATTTGCAATATGAAATTGGATGGAAAGCCTGAAGAGGAGGCAGAAGTCCTACATCGATATGTGGCGGAGTTGACTGCTTACTTGAATGTGGGAGTTGACCCAGCTGCCATGGTATCAGTCTACCGGATGGGCAAGTGACAAATGCTACCACATACAAGACCAAACCAGCAGGGCTACACTGCCATTCATCCTCGATCAATTATGATCTCGTTCCGATCTGTACAGGATAGGAATCTTATATACTTTGCCAGAACCAAACTCAGAGACTCAGATAAATATAGAGGTATTTTTCTTAATGATGATGTCACCATCCTAACCCGCAAGATGCGTGAAGATTATCGGTCAGTGGCAGCACTGGCCAGAGCCAGCAGCAGTGAAGTGCGTGTCCATGGGGACGGAGTTGTTATCGATGGAAAAAAATATAAACAGATAGAGCAATATCTTCTCCCACCTCGCTTTTCTCTGGCCAAGGCTAAGACAGTCCCGTTTGATGAGGGACTGTACTTCCACTCGGAACATTCGTTCCTGTCAAACTTTTTTGCCTCACCCATTGAAGACAATGACACAATCTACCCAACAGCAGAGCACATGTTTCAGGCAGAAA
Source organism: Branchipolynoe longqiensis (assembly GCA_030323885.1). Taxonomy (NCBI): domain Eukaryota; kingdom Metazoa; phylum Annelida; class Polychaeta; order Phyllodocida; family Polynoidae; genus Branchipolynoe; species Branchipolynoe longqiensis. The sequence goes on along the minus strand of CM059192.1, from coordinate 4,158,783 downwards.
AGTGTAGAGCTGTGGGTGAAGTGGATCACTCTAGACAGGGTGTTTTGGCACCCACCCCACTGGAAGCAAAGCGGATTGCTGACCAGGTTCCTGATTCACCAGACTGGCGTCAACAAAGGGAGACCGTACTTGGATCTAAAGTTTGATCAAAACCCAGACTTGATGGATATGCTCATGGATACTGGTAACCTCACTCTCCACGAAGCTACCACTAATTCCTTTTATGGAATCGGAGCAACCCTGCATAGTCGGGAACTGAGAGATAAATCATTCAAAGGCCTCAATAAACTGGGACTGGCACTTGTATCTAAGCGGGAAAGCATCAGGATTACCAGACATGGAGATGTGTAACCAGTGTAGTATACAGGGAACAAGCGGGACCCAGCGGAGGGGGTCACGTGACGGGGTTAACGTGGTGAAGTGCGAACTGAATAAACGACACTCAACATTCAGACTTCAAGGCGTTCGTGTCTATTCATACACTACATGGTGTCAGATGTGGTAGAACATACAAAGGCATGGCATTATCGGGATTGAAGCCGCCAGCTCCACTAAGCCTAAAAAGGTACCTGGCCCTAAATTGGCGAATTTGGCACGGAGCGTATGAGTTTTTCGCAGGTGCCACCGGACTTTCAAGCAAAAGTGAGAAAGTGCAATGTTGCGCTTTTTTGCTTATAGCCGGTTTAGAAGCACAAAAGCTTTTCCACATGAATATGGAAAGTGACAAACGCGAGAAAATAAGCACACTGACAGCCGCATTTCAGGAGTACTGCCACGGAAAGTTGAACCGCACCATCGTCCGATATAAGTTTAATAGTTATAACCAAACCACCGAAGACATGGAAACTTATATACGGGAATTACAGTATCGTGTGGAATTGTGTGATTATGGTGCAGCAGAGGAGTCTCTCCTCTGTGATAGACTGGTATGTGGAATCAAAGACAGTAGAATACGAGACAAGCTACTGCAGACGGCAAACCTTGAGTTAGACAAATGTTTAGAAATATGCAGGCTCAGTGAGCACAGTTCTGACCAGCTGGCGGGCAGTAGCATTAACACCGACGATACTGAAGTGCATGCTGTCAACCGGTATGACAGGCGAGAAACACGCCCTCCATTTCGCCCACCGGTGCGAACTGGGGGTAACAATAGGTGGGGTGGCAGTCAGAGCAGGCGAGGCGGGACCAACAGAGACGCCCCCAACCGCTCTAATTGCACCAGGTGCGGATATTCGCACTCACGGGACAATTGCCCAGCCTGAGACAAGGAATGTCTTGCATGTGGCCGAATTGGGCATTTCGCGAGAGTCTGCAGAGGGAGAGAGCAACGGCAGCAAACCCCAATAAATGCACTGAACGTAGATGAAGAAGGAACCCCATCAGCGTGGCTAGAAGACATATCAGCGTGGCTAGGCAAACATAATACCCGAGAAAGTTTTTATGGCTCTACCCAACATGGTCCTACAGAAACCACAATGCAGACTGATCACGTACTCGGGGGAGCGGATACGTCCCCCTGGAGAGGTTACGATCAAGATCCGAGGGAAGCCCATCGTATTCCAAGTCATCGACAGCGGTTGCGCCATACTAGGAAAGGACGCATGCATTAGCCTGAACCTTCTCAACCGGGTGCTGGCATTGGATGCAGACAAAAGAACGGACTCTGACAGAGTGCAGCCTCCAGTCGATGCAGAAGCTAAATCCCTGGTAGAAAAGTACCATGACGTATTTACAGGTTTAGGGTGTATTAAAGTAGACGCCACCATACATGTTGATAACAATGTTCCTCCAGTGATCGATCCCCCAATGCGCATTCCACACACCATCAGTGATGTTGTGAGGAATGAATTGGACAGAATGGTTAAAATAGGGATAATCGTTGAGCAGCTAGACCCAACACCTTGGGTAAATTCTATCACAATCGTGCAGAAACCTAATAAATTATGTGTGTGTTTGGATCCGACAAAGTTGAATAAGGCCATCTTGCGGGGCCTGTACCCAATTAAGACAGTCGAACAAGTAGTGGCTAACACAGCGGGTGCGAAGTTCTTTTCTGTGCTAGATGCCCAAAGCGGATACTGGCAGATAGTGTTGGACAAACCTAGTTCATTGCTGTGCACGTTCAACACACCCTGGGGGCGATATAGATATACCCAGCTCCCATCCGGTATAAAGACAGCCGGGGATATTTTTACCCAAGAGATGGAGAACATTTTTAAGGGCCTCCCGGGCGTGGATGTGGTTGCTGACGATATCTTAATTTATGGCAGTACCATACACGAGCATAACAATAGGTATCACAATGGATAAAAATAACAGTGATTTTTATTGCATTTTTGTTGTTGCTTTTAATAAAGGATGGCAAGAGAAGCAAATAAATACAAATGTTATTAAGATACCTTTATTAGTTCAAAAGTTATGAGACTTTATAATGTAATTAAATTGACCAAAAAAGTGTTGTTTTTCAACTTTAGCTCTGAACCAAAGTTAAGGAGTCTCTAACTTAAATATTTGAAGTCTCATATGTTTAAAATTCATGATATTCATTCAGTACTATACACACATCAAGCCTATTTTTTTTCATACCTGTTATATAATTAATTTTTCCGATAATTATGCACCAAACTTGGCTCAGACAGCAATTTCAGAATTGTAAAAGTAACTAAAAGTTCAAAATTAGGGGAACAGAGAAGACTTTTTCAACATAACTTCCAAATTATCAAAGATAGAGGCCCAAAACTTCGCAGTATTACTACTGATACTGCCTTGTCCACGACTTACTGGCACCTGGCGGCACTCCCCGATGACGCCGGCACCTGGATTCGGAATGAAAGTTTAAACAACATCCCCAACAGGATTGAGCGTGGTGTGGTGTACTCACCACAGAAGCGTCCACGCCCCTTGGCGGTCCCTCCGCGTCGGGACGCCTTGTACCATCAATTTGGTACCGGCACCCACTACGCAGTTGACCTGCCGCCATCCCCTCCATAATAAAATTGATGAAGAGAACCTACCTTCGGAGTCCATGGCCCAGGTCCAAGACTCACCCCTTACGCAGAAGGCAAGCTGGTCATGGCACCAATGTAATGGCCCACGGCCCTCCGACTCTCTCTCACACGTTTACTCACGGAAGAACACCAAGATTCAATTAGAGTACACTTCAACTTGGTTTATTGAACCATCTGCTCTCCGCGGCGTCAGTAGTTGTCTGACCCGCCCCCTGACTCGCCAGATCCCACATCGACTCTAGAGGTGTATGTGTGGGGGGGGGGGGGGTCAGCCACCCGCAGTAGAGGGCATCCCAGTCGGGGTCTGCCCGGTGGCTACCCATGCCGCCACCTGGCGCAGTATAGTGGTACTGCGCTGGTGTACGGCTGCTACAGCGTGGTAGTAGAGCTCATGTACAGACTACTACACTACTCTTGGATGCCAGACTGGATATGATTCAAATGATTTTTAAAGTTTGGTGGCCATGTGAAGGTGAACTGGCACCTGTGATCTGGCTGTGATTGATTGGCAGCCCGCAGTGCTTCCAATATTGCACTGAGCAGACTGGGTGCCACTTATCGGGTGCTGTCTACCTGTTGTACAGCAGGAACCTCACTGAACATAACCCAAAGAACCTTTGGTTGACTCTGTCACTATCAAGTGGTTGACTATCCTACCATGTGAAAACACTGCCTGGCGTGTGACTGGCATGCTGCATCCCATTGGTGCACTGGCTGATTGGTGTATTGTGGCCACTAGTCAAGGCAGTAAAACAGTCATTTAGAATATAAAACTGTTATGGGGCAAGACACCTGTCTGGTAACTGCTTGGCAGTCATGTGTCCCTCCTGCTCAGCCACTATCCTAGAGGGTGGGGCTTTCATCCTGCATGCCACTACTATGTCAGCTGGTTGGCTGTCATACTGTGTGCCTATTACTCACTATCTTAGTATGTATAACTCATACTATATACCACTGCTGTTGCCGATGGCTGGCTGTAATACTGTCTGCCTGTTTGTTACTCAAACTGTATCTTACTTCTTAGAATATTTAGCTGCCATGATGTGTACACTGCCAGGTCGGCTGGTTGACTGTCATACTGTGTATGTGTTAGTCAAACAAAATCCTGGAATTTATAACTGCCGTGCTACATGCCAGTGGTGTGTCAAGTGGTTGGTGGTTATGCACTATCTTAGAATATGGAGCTGTCATGCTCTGTACCTATTACTGTCATGCTATGGACCCATTACTCATCCGGTATCCAAGAAAATATAGTATACCAGTTGATTTGATGTCAGATTATGTGCACATTATTCAAAGTATTGTCTTGGAACATGTGGTTGTCATGCTGCATACCACTAGTGTGTCAGCTGGTTGGCTGGCAGACTATGTGCTCACTACCTAAGACAGTGATTGCTTAGACTACATTGTGCTGCTCCTGAAAACTGTTCATTGAGTGGCTATTATCTCCAGACTTCAGAGACACATGTAGTCTGGTCCATCCCTTTTCTACCGACCCACTAACCAATCCAATGAATGCCTGTTAGAATCAATGGCAAAGAGGATATCAGGCCCCCACCATTATGTATGCTAGCACTAAACTTATAGACATGCTCAAACAATGACATATTAACAGTTTACACTATAATTGAAGAGAGACATGCAAAACTCACTGATTCTTCAGCTTGGAATTGTCTGATTAGTGTTAACCTTCAAGCACTAATTAATACTAATACAACAGTAGGAGGGCCAATGGAGCTACTATATTGGTATTTTCCACACTCCTATGTGAGACTGGCTGGCTGTGGTTTAGGGAACCTGGACCTACTTTAAAACACTGGTTGACTGGAAACCTAATTAATTCATGTAAACTTATATTTGTTGGACATTGGGGCACTGGGACGTGGGGGTTGAGAACTGTGCTGAGGGAAATTGGAGGATAAACAAAACAGGTGATGTCAGGAAGGCAAGCTTCCTCTAAGCGATTTAAAGGGCCTCCCTGGATTTAAGATTGGCCACCTGAATGTACGCAGCTTAACCCATAAGATAGAACAACTAAGACTAGACTAACCAAGATCAGGGTTTGATATATTCACAATATCTGAGACATGGCTCAATAAATCTATGGAGACAAAGTTGACATCAATCCCTAATTACCGGTTTCTTAGAGCTGATAGGAAGACAAAACTACAAAGTGGTCAGGTCAAGAATGGTGGAGGTTTAGGGATCTATTGCAGGACTGACCTGCACGTGGATGCAGACAAGTATGTGGAACAAAATTGATCTAATCCAAAATTAAACTCCAATGGGCTGTCATAACTAGAGCCTACACAAAAAGAATATTAATAGGTAACATCTACAGACCTCCAGATGGAAACATAAATGAAGCAATAGAGCAAATAAGCATGTCAATGAATCAGATCCCAGACATTAATAAGTATGAAGTGCTCCTAATTGGTGATTTTAACATTGACTACAGCGCTAAGAGGCACCTACCTGCAGGCTATATGAAACAATTTGCGGCAGAACATAAACTCCAGCAAGTAATTAAACAACCGACTAGAGTAACAAGGACCACACAAAAAACAATAGACCTTGCTTTCACTAATATCAAGACTGTACACAATCGGGTGTATTGAACTACAATATAAGCGACCATAAACCAATATATATAATAAAGAAAAAGCTCAGAAATGACAAAAGAACCACCATCTACTGGGGCCGCACCTACAGGAATTGTAACTTCAATGATCTAGCAGCCACCTTGAGCGAAAACAATACAGCAGAACTACTATCAGAGGAAGATCCAAAGAAATGCTGGGACATGATACAATAAATGATTGTCAATGCTGCAAACAAACACTGTCCCCTGGTTAGACTTGACATAAGAAACAAAACAGCTGGTTATTTGAACAATGAACTGCTAGAATTACAACAGGACAGAGATTATTTCATTTGGAAATCAGATATAACAAGAGACCCTGCGGATCAATTTATAGCTGAATGTATGGTCAGGAAGGCCAGAAACGAGGTGCGAAAATCCAAGTCTAGGCACTGTTTAGACCAGATAAATAAGTATAAGCAAAATCCAAAGAGAGTCTGGCATGAACTGCAACAAATTAACCTGGAAGCAAAATCCATTATCAGCAACCTCAGTAATGAGGACAACGGGGAGAGAATACTAGATAGCCTGTTGGCAGAAGAGATTAACAACTACTTTATTGATGTAGGTGAGAATCTTGCCAGAAAGTTTGACCAGGCTGTAGATAGTCAGGACACCTACACGGTCACCACCAATGATCAGACGTATGATTTGACTGAGATAACACAGGAGCAAATCCCCAGAAAGGTCAATGCTGCATCAGCATATAAGTCATCTGGCATTAAAGACATCAGCTCAGCCCTAATGAAGGTTTCAATTACTGCACTTATAAATGAATTTACTCACCTGTATAACCTAGTGGTCAACATTGGTATTTTCCCGGAAAGCAGGAAACTAGCTACAGTTTCACCCATCCCAAAGACCAATAACCCAAGATACTGTAGTGAGCTGCGCCCAATATCTATTCTCCCTCTTCCTGGCAAAATCATAGAACAAATAATACATGATGAGATAAAAACATTTTTAGAGTCTTCCAATTACCTAACCACCCAACAAAATGGATTTAGAAATGACAGATCAACAACTAGGGCATTGGCCTCTCTTATGGATGAGTTATTGACCAACATGGACAAAGGTGAACTTACAATTGCAGTATACCTCAACTTCAAAAAGCTTTTGATACAATTGACCATAGAATACCATTGCAGAAAATCCAGAAATCAGGACTGGGGAAGAAAACCTGTACATTCATGGCCAACTACTTAACTAATAGGAAACAATGCACAAAACTTAATGACACTGAGTCAACCATCAGGACTATTCAAACTGGAGTTCCGCAGGGTTCAACCCTGGGCCCCCTTCTGTTTTTAATCTTTATAAATGATTTACCCCAAGCATCAGAGGATGCAACATTCAGATTATTTGCAGACGATGCAGCACTACACAATAAAGATTTCCAAATAGCAACCGATCAGGTTCGGACAGTGCTGACCAGGGTTAACCTGTGGTGTAGTGAAAACAAACTATCCCTTAACACCAATAAAACTGAGTTTGTCATTTATGGCACCAAAGCAAGGAAGGCAAGAGCACAACCCATAACACTGCATGTTGGCGGAAACCAAATTAAGGAGGCAAGTGCATACAAGTACTTAGGGACAGTGATTGATTCTACCTTAAATGGGAATCAACAGCTGGCTAGACTAACTCAATCACTGGCACTAAAAATTACTACAATCAGGAAGATGCGGAGCTTCATAAGTGAAAACACTGCCCTACTGCTATATAAATCAACAGTTCTACCAATAATAGACAATAATGATATAATTTATGGATTGCTCACAAAGCAGCAACTGACTAAGCTACAAAGGATCCAAAACCGGGCGTTAAGAACAATTTATTGGGGCAAAACACTAAGGGTACAGGAAATGGGGGACATCACGTGGTTAGTTGGTTCACACACTCAATAGGGGACATCACGTGGTTAGTTGGTTCACACACTCAATAGGGGACATCACATGGTTTGTTGGTTCACACACTCAATAGGGGACATCACGTGGTTAGTTGGTTCACACACTCAATAGGGGACACCACATGGTGAGATGGTTCACACACTCAATAGGGGACATCACATGGTTAGTTGGTTCACACACTCAATAGGGGACATCACATGGTTTGTTGGTTCACACACTCAATAAGGGACATCACGTGGTTAGTTGGTTCACACACTCAATAGGGGACACCACGTGGTGAGATGGTTCACACACTCAATAGGGGACATCACATGGTTAGTTGGTTCACACACTCAAGAGGGGACATCAGGTGGTTAGTTGATTCACACACTCAATAGGGGACATCAGGTGGTTGGTTGGTTCACACACTCAAGAGGGGACATCAGGTGGTTAGTTGGTTCACACACTCAATAGGGGACATCACATGGTTAGTTGGTTCACACACTCAAGAGGGGACATCAGGTGGTTTGTTGGTTCACACACTCAATAGGGGACATCACGTGGTTAGTTGGTTCACACACTCAATAGGGGACATTAGGGGGCAATGATGTACACATTGATACAATCACCTGTGGTATGACCAGCTTCACATTGAACCCAAATAGCTGGTGTGACAATGTGGCATCGTTGGTCCCTACCTGCAGCGTGGCTACGACTTGTCTTGTCATGACGCACTGTGCGCTGTCACAGTGTGACATGGTGTGCGCTGTGACAGTGTGGGTGCTGTGACAATGTGACATGGTGGGTCCTTACCTGCAGCATGGTTACGACTTGTCTTGTCATGACGCACTGTGCGCTGTCAGAGTGTGACATGGTGTGCGCTGTGACAGTGTGACAGGGTGGGTGCTGTGAAAGTGTGACATGGTGGGTCCTTACCTGCAGCGTGGCTACGACTTGTCTTGTCATGACGCACTGTGCGCTGTCAGAGTGTGACATGGTGTGCGCTGTGACAGTGTGGGTGCTGTGACAGTGTGACATGGTGGGTCCTTACCTGCAGCATGGTTACGACTTGTCTTGTCATGACGCACTGTGCGCTGTCAGAGTGTGACATGGTGTGCGCTGTGACAGTGTGACAGGGTGGGTGCTGTGACAGTGTGACATGGTGGGTCCTTACCTGCAGCGTGGTTACGACTTGTCTTGTCATGACGCACTCTGCGCTGTCACAGTGTGACATGGTGTGCGCTGTGACAGTGTGACAGGGTGGGTGCTGTGACAGTGTGACATGGTGGGTCCTTACCTGCAGCGTGGTTATGACTTGTCTTGTCATGACGCACTGTGCGCTGGCACAGTGTGACATGGTGTGCGCTGTGACAGAGTGACAGGGTGGGTGCTGTGACAGTGTGACATGGTGGGTCCTTACCTGCGGCATGGTTACGACTTGTCTTGTCATGACGCACTGTGCGCTGTGAGAGTGTGACATGGTGTGCGCTGTGACAGTGTGACAGGGTGGGTGCTGTGACAGTGTGACATGGTGGGTCGTTACCTGCAGCGTGGTTACAACTTGTCTTGTCATGACACATTGTGCGCTGTGACAGTGTGATATGGTGTGCGCTGTGACAGTGTGACAGGGTGGGTGCTGTGACAGTGTGACATGGTTGGTGCTGTGACAGTGTGACATGGTGGGTCCTTACCTGCAGCGTGGTTACAACTTGTCTTGTTATGACGCACTGTGCGCTGTGACAGTGTGACATGGTTCGTGCTGTGACAGTGTGACATGGTGTGCGCTGTGACAGTGTGACACGATGTGCGCTGTCACAGTGTGACAGGGTGGGTGCTGTGACAGTGTGACATGGTGGGTCCTTACCTGCGGCATGGTTACAACTTGTCTTGTCATGACGCACTGTGCGCTGCCACAGTGTGACATGGTTCGCGCTGTCACAGTGTGACATGATGTGCGCTGTGACAGTGTGACAGGGTGGGTGCTGTCACAGTGTGACATGGTGGGTCCTTACCTGCGGCGTGGTCCGGTGGCACCGAGTTCTTGCGGCTTTGCGTGTCGATCCGCTGCTGGCCGTGGCCATCTTGGATGACGCCACCAAACGCCACGTCCTCAGTGCCCCCCGGATACAAGGTGTCCGCCTCCTGCACCCGGTCAAAAATCGTCTGTAGGCCACCTGTTTGTTGTTGCCTCCATATGTGCTCAAGTCCGTCATCTCCTCGCTGCGGCCCGTACCCCTCCTGGCCCGGGCGTCCCGCCGCCCCAACTGAACCTCCATCTTGCCGTGCTCCATCCTGCCGTGCTCCATACTGTGGGAACTTGGAAAAGAAACTCATCGTCATCGTCATAATAATAATAATAATAACATATTTATTTCCACATGATCAATGTACACACAAGTTGATATTTATATCAGTAATATTTTCACATGAAAAAGGAGAAATCAGAAGTACAATACTTATGAGGTGCTTTCCCCATTTAAAAATAACACAAATACATTACTTATACCATAGAAATAATAAATAGGGATGATCCAGCTTCATCCATTGCAAAGCCTGGAGACACAAAAGTGAGTTTGTAAATATAAGGAATTTGGATGTATGTAAATGTTAGATTTTTTTCCAGGGCATCAATAATCACCTCAGCTGCGGCTGTAAAAATAGAGGCTGAATCATGTAATCTCTAGGAAATTACTTCAGATGGCAACACTGTAGTGGAGGCTACAGTATTGCCATCTCGTGACCCATCAGTGTAAATCTGAATAAAGTAAATTAGTTTTTTATTTCCAAGAAATGTTGCCTGTTAACTAAGGCATTTGTGTGATCTTTCTTTAGTTTCACTAGATCAAACACAATATCAGGCGGTTTAATATACCATGAGGGGGGGGACAAAGTATGGAGAAGTCTCTAATATGCCATCAAAATTAATGTCAGATGCAGATCAAATCTGCTGGATGCGAAGGCCAAAAGTGTGTATAGTATTTGGCTTCGCATCAAACCACGTCAAATACCTGTCCTCAAACACGAGGTTGTGGGCAGGGTGTATTGACATCGATTTAAGCCTAGAAGCATACTGAAGTGAGAGCTTTGTAAGTCTAGCCCCCAAACTAGGTTCGTAAACATCAACTTACAGGCGCTCAACAGGAGACCTTCTGAAGGCACCAATACATATCCTGAGTCCCTGGTTGTGCACAGGAACAAGCATCTGCAAGTAAGACTTGCGGGTGACCCATACACAATGCACCCGTAATCTAATTTCCATGTCACCAGAGATCCATAGAGGCGGAGCATAACGGTACGGTCTGCTCCCCATTCAGTGTTGATGTGACAGTGCATGCTGTGACTGTGTGACACACAGTCGGGACTGACATCCAATACATTCAGGGGGAGGGTCCCCCTTGAGCAGGAAAACATGTGTTAGCCACGAGTGGCCAATACGGCAGCGGCTAAGGACCACTTGGTCCCGCCGACCCCCCACATGAGAATGTGGTGGTTTTCCCACAGATGGTTCAATTTCTTTAAGTTTATTAATGTTTTCATCCCACTCAGGTTGCCATTTGGATTTGATGTGGGTGGCTATTAGTGGTTTCAGATCAGAGTGGGGTGTGAGTCAGACGGACGAGGTGCGGAGCGACGAGGCGAAGTCGAGAGAGGATTCGAGGGGGAGATCTCTGTGGTATCCAACTAGCGAGGGTTGGGCGGAGCGGTGTCGAGACATGGAGGTCACTGTGGTAGGGGCGTATGTTCTCCGACATGTGATAATTCTTATCTCAGCCATCGGCCAGCTAGGCGCAACCCTAGCAACAGCAGATGGATGTCATATCCATCTGTTGCTAGCTGGTTCATTTTGTAAATGACCTTTGCCACGAAAGGGTGGTCCGTTTTTAGCCCAGCAACAGCTTGCAGGCAGGAAAACGAATCGCTGTATATTACATATTTAGTGTAGTTGGATAGTTCAATGACTTCCAATGCGAGAAGGAGTGCTCAGGCTTCCGCCGTAAAAATCGAGCTCTGATCGGGCATGCGAATGCCAAATTTCTTGCCCTGGCAAACTCCAGCAGCAGCTGCCCGGCTTAGGTCTTTGGAACCATCGGTATACATGGAGAAGTGGTCTTCAAACTGGCCTTGAATCTCTGCGTACAGTCGTTGATACTCAAGTGGATGTGTCCCAGACTTCCTCAGTTCCGTGAGTCGGAGGATGACTGATGGCTTGCTCAACGACCACGGGGATATTCTGGGACCTGGGTATCATGTAATACATCCAGATCCAAGTACAAAGGCTCCAAATGAGGTTTCATCCGGAGCCCCAGGGGCCGAATGAAATTTGGCTTGGCTTCATACTTGGAGTCGTTGTGTGTCTCAAAAACACAACTGTACGCAGGATTTAATGCATTTGTTTTTAATTTGACAACATATTGCATGGCCAGTTTGGTTCTCCTAGTGTCAAGTGATGGTTCGTTGGCTTCGACGTATAGGCTCTGAACTGGAGAGGTGCGAAAGGCGCCAATGGCCAGATGCAGCCCCTGATGATGCACCGTGTCCAGCAGCCCAATATACGACTTCCTTGCGGAGCCGTATACTATGCTGCCGTAGTCTAGCCGTGACCGAACTAGGGTTCGGTACACGGCGAGCAGAACATCTCTGTCCGCTCCCCACTCTGAACTGGACAACACCCTCAGAACGTCTAGCGCTTTCAGGCATCGCGTTTTGAGGTACTTGATATGAGGCACGAAATACAGCCTCGTGTCAAAAGTGAGACCCAAAAATTTGGTTTCTTTGACAACTTTTATGGGATCCCCATCGAGGGTCAGCTCTGGCTCTGCATGCACTCTGCGCAACTGGCAGAAGTGCATGCAGACTGTCTTGGCCTTGGAAAATCTGAATCCATTCAGAACTGACCATCGGTGAATCCCATCTATACACAATTGAAGCTGTCTCTCAATGACATTCATACCAGTACCTCTATAGTATAAAACAAAATCGTCCATGAAAAGACTACAGGAGACCTCCCTTTTAACAGCACAGCAATACCGTTGACCTTGACTCCAAAAAGAGTCACTGCCAGTATGCTGCCTTGGGGTACTCCCAATTCCTGCGAGTGCAGACTAGAATATGTAGTCTTGACGCGGACACGAAAATGCCTGAGCGCCAGAAAATTCTTGATAAAATTTGGCAGGTGACCACGAAGGCCGATCGCATGGAGATCCTCCATAATGCCATGCTGCCACGTTGTGTGATAGGCTTTTTCGAGATCGAAAAAGACAGCCACCACATGCTCCTTCTTATGAAGGTCACCATGCGAAACCAAATGGTCGAGGGTGCTGCGGCCTCGTCTGAAGCCACATTGGAGGTCGGACAAGTGGTGTCCTGACTCCAGTAGCCAGACGAGGTGTTTGTTTACCATACGCTCCATGGTTTTACAGATGCAGCTTGTGAGGGCTATAGGACGATAGTTGTTAGCTTCACTCTTGTCTTTACCACGTTTGGGAATCGTTATTACTGTCGCCTCCCGCCAAGAGGCGGGGACGACACCCGACTCCCAGATGTTGTTAAAGAGTTGAAGCAACAGTCTCAGCGCAGATTTGGGGAGATGCTTAAGGAATTGATAATGGATTCCATCAGGTCCAACTGCTGTATCATGCAAGCTTTCTAGAGAACACCTCAACTCACCCATACTGAATGGGGAGTTGTAGTGCTCCCTGCCGTCAGAGGAAAAGTCCAAGAGCTTACGCTCTTGGCATTCCTTGACGGCCAGAAAGCCCGGGAGGCAGCTTGACAAAGACGAATTTCCGGCAAAGGCATGAGCCAATTCTTCGCTTATTTCATTGAGTGATGTGAGAATGGTGCCATTGTGCTTCAAATGCTGGACTACAGAAGAATCATCTCCCCTTTGCTTGATTCTTCTGATCATCGTCCAGACTTTGCCCAATGGCGTGCCCGTGTTAATGCCAGAAACGAATCGTCTCCAGCACTGCCTCCGCGCTTCTTTGATTGTTCTGCGAGCGCGAACCCGCAGAATTCTAAAGAGTGCCAGATTTTCGGCAGTTGGTCTCCTGTGGAATCTACGCTGAGCTTTTTTCCGTTCCTTAATAGCCCCCCTACAGCTGTCATCCAACCATGGAGGCGTGAGATGCTTGGGAGTTGCAGAAGTCTTCGGAACAGCTTTATCTGCGATCCACCTCAGCATTTCAGTGAAGTCACTGATGTCTGGAGTGAACTCCTCGTGGCATAGGGTCCGGAAGGAGGGCCAGTCGGCTTGACGCAGCCGCCAGCTCCTCTCTCGCTCTACGGGAGATGCCCCTTCACAATTAAGAATAATTGGGAAGTGGTCACTCCCACAGAGGTCGTTCCAGACCCTCCAGGAAAAGTCCAGCGCCAGCTCTGGTTCAACAATGCTAAGGTCGATGGCAGAGTATGTTCCGTAGGCGGGATGCAGATATGTGCATGAACCATCATTCAATACACACAGTGCATGACCGTCCACAAGGCCCTCAATCCTCTTGCCCTTTGGGTTCCTAGTGGTCCCTCCCCACAGGAGGTTGTGGCCGTTAAAGTCACCCATAAGTAAATATGGGGACGGTAACTGGCTCACAAGAGCATCCAATTCTTGTAAGGTGAGAATGGAGCTCGGAGGAACATAGATGGAACAGAGAGTTATAGTCTTATGTATCGTCAGACGAACAGCTACAGCCTGTAGTGTTGTGTCTAACGCCACTGGTGTACATACAATATCACGTCTAACCAGGATGGAGGAGCCGCCAGCGGCTCAGTCTCCATCCGGTGCAGATTTGTCAAAATTGATGTAGCCTTTAAGACTACAACTCTCAGAAGCTCTCAAGTGAGTTTCTTGTAAGCAAATGGCAAGAGGGTTGAGGTTGCAGCACAGAAGAGATAACTCTTCAATGCTGCCCTTGAAACCTCTGCAATTCCACTGAATCAGAGAACCACCTGTCACTGTCATTTTGGGGCAGTGACAGGTGTTCTCCCCCCCCCCCCCTTAGGTTTGGGGGAGAGACTGCGGTCTCGACTAGTCGAGGCCTCAGCAATCTCTACTTCTTCCAGCGCCTCGAATCTGTTTTTAGTTAGGGACAGAGACCCTTTTGGGACTCTGTCCGAAACAACTTTAGGTTTACGTTTTAAAACCGTAGCCTTTTTAATAGGGCTCGGATTGATTGATGGTTGGTTTGTTTCTTTACACGGACTACGACTCCGACTCGGAATCCCTGGCATTTGCACCGACACTGTTTTCTTTGTCGGCTCGGTCAAGTGATGGACTGGGGGTACAGCCTTGGGCTTCTCCCCAGTCAACCACGTTAACTCGGTCTGGCAGTCGACTGACCTGTTTGAAGGCTTCACTATCTCGGCATAGCTCCTGGTGGTTGGTGAAGGTGTATTACCTTCAACCATCCTCCGACCTGCTGGATAGCTCAGCCCATTCTCTGTTTTTACACATTTTGCCTGGTCATGGCACTCAGTGCCATCATGACCCTTCTGACCGCACCGGAAATATGTTTTTTCATTACGACACGAAGCCTTACCATGACCGAATTTCTGGCATCGGAAACAGCGGAGCAGATTTGGTATGAACAAATCCACTGCAACGCTGAGGTATCCGACTTTCAAATTCTTGGGCGGAAACGGTGCATCAAACGTGAGGATGTACGTCCCTGTTTTTATGGACTTGTTATCCTTCTTAATCACTATCCGTCAAACGTTTAATACACCTTGGGTTTTCAGTTCCTGTGCGATTTCATCCTCATCACAATCGTCCAGATCTCTAGTACGGTTCACTCCCTTACTAGAGTTGAGCGTGCGATGAGGAGAGGCTTCGATGGTGACGCCTGCTAGCGTGCTTGCACGTAGCAGATTGTCGGCATGAGCCTTCCTCGCACATTCCACAAGAATATGGCCAGACCGCAGTTTTTTAACATCCTTGACCGTGCCAGCAATCCGCATGATGCCTTTTTGTATGGCAAAAGGGGATAGCTTCGTAATGGGTTGGTCGGGTACACTAGATTCAATCATTATGAATCTAGGCCATTGTTCAGTTTGGATTTCCGAATCGGAATCCGAGTCCGTTCTTCTTTTCTTTCCAGTTTGAGGGTTTTTTTTTTTAGTATCCATATTTAGTTTTTTTGTGATTTGTCACCCTTGCTCCTCACCCACCATGGAGCCCCACATGGGGATGTGCAGAGCTGCGGATACCCAGCAGTTACACACCAAGGATACAAGGGCGATATACTCAAGCAATGATCTACCAAAATGGAAGATCATTACCGGATTGACCCTAGTCACCGCCTTCTAGGAGTAGTGAAAAATGAAAATAAATTGGATTTATGTATGTATATATATATATATATGTATAAATATGAATTTGTAAATAATTACATTTTTCATAGTACTACTCCTAGTGCTTGGCGTGACCAGCCGATTGATTGGACCGGGCCAGTCCAACCCCTCGTCTAGGTGAAGTTGGGGCCAAAGTGCAGTATTGGTCGCCAGGAAGCCACAGCTCCCTGAAGACCTCATGCACCAGGATCCCTTCCTCCACCGACACGAGCTGCGACTCACGGCAAACGATTCGCCCCGTTTGTCGCCTTTTACGATCTGCAAGGGGGTGCAAGGGAACTATTCTACCCCGGTTCCCCACGGGTACCCGTTGGTGGAAGGAGGTGGTATGATACCTACGATGAACCCATGCAACTATATAAGCAATAAACCAGAGGGCTGGTGGACTCTCTCTCTTACACTTTAGTGTCTTCCTTTCTCTTTGTCTGTATTGTTTTCCTCATAGCCTACATACACAGCCACAGATCCGAGCATTAGATTCCACAGTTTGAAAGCATGTGTTGTGACAGTGTGGTGCGCTGTAACAGTGTGAGAATGCGTGCTGTGACAGCATGACACAATGTGACAGTGCATTCTGTGACAGAGTGACGCACTGTGCGCTGTGACACAATGTGACAGTGTGACAGTGGATGCTGTAACAGTGTAACAGTGTGACAGTGTGACAGTGTGACAGTGCATGCTGGGTGGCTACCTGTCTGTACTGGCTGTAGCTGGTGTCTGGCGAGTACCGGTAGTGGTACTCGCGCCTGCTCGGGTAGTCTCCGTACTCGGGGTAGTCGTCCTCCGGGCTCGACTTGGCAATGTAGGGCTGCAAACACAAGCAGCTGATGGACATGGGTGTGCAGGCAAACACAAGCAGCTGTTTTAGATGGGTGTGCAGATAAACAAGAGCAGTTGTTTTACATGGGTGTGCAAGCAAACACAAGCAGCTGTTTTAGATGGGTGTGCAGATAAACAAGAGCAGTTGTTTTACATGGGTGTGCAAGCAAACACAAACGGCTGCTGTCATCATCATCATCATCATGCTGTCGGTCGCGATGCGACAAAGACTGCTTTCATTACTTGACTGCCGCTCTCCATTTAGCGCTCTGCTGTGAGAGTTGCATCCATGAGTCTCTCAGCTTCAGGTTTCTCTTGATGGTATCCCTGAACTGGAGACGAGGGCACCCTCTCTTTGTGTAGCCAGAAGACAGTTGAAAATAGAGGATCTGCTTTGGTAGCCTGTCTGATGACATCCTCATGAGGTGTCCAGTCCACCGGAGATTCTTTTTGATCAGAAGATCTTCCATAGAGGGCAGCCCCATCCGTTTGAGTACATTTCATGAAAGCTGCCTGCAAAAGTGTTGAAGTGCTGCTGGCTTTTGCAAGTTACCAGCGGCACTCTCTCGGGGAGCAAATAGAGGTTTCACACCGGCAAGAACATGTCAAGACAGGCGCAAAACTATTTGTCCCTGCAGTGGCTGGTCGGGAGATGTTGGGAGTTCCATACATCAACCACCCTTAATGCTGCCACAGTGACATGGTTTTCTCTGGCATATCTGCGTAGCTCGGCCGTCAGAGGCCCGGATACCACTACTCTCCCCAGGTGCGTTCTGACAACTGTCTGTCAGCCCCCACCTGGTGTCCCTCTCAACAAACTCATAAGGAAGAAAAAGGAAGACAAGTCGCGCAAGATTGACAGTGAAGAATTTCTGCTTTATTGGCATCAACTCCTGTTCACCTACCGGCGACATATCACCCTCTCTCCTTATCAACTGCCAGCACAGATCCTCATGTCTCTTGCTAGTGTGTATAAGAATCAGTGCCTACAACCCATTGAACCTGAGTCCCATGGTTGTTGCACACAGCTCAGTGCCTTTTGAATAGCTGCTGCTAGTTTGTGTGTAGAAAGTGGAGTCTCAGACAGAGTGTCTGGAGTCCTGGGCAAGAGTGCCCAGAGTGGGATCTGTGTGTCAGGTATAAGGAATGCAGGTGACTGGGCTCCCACAGCCAGCCAATCAGACACCCTCTACAGCCTGGGGGGCGACGCCCTCATAGGGGGCAGCTGTCACTCAACCCCCAGCTGCAGGTGGTGTCCATAATGTATGCAGGATGGCTGGGTGTGCTTGCCCATCGGCCCCAGGGTAACAGGTAGTTGCAGACAGTTACAATAAACATATATTAAAACATTTCACTAATCATTCACTGTCTCTTAAATATGAACATCACATCACAATCTTGGTGACTATGTGTTATCACATTTTCCACATAGGCGCTTATGTCACACAGCGAGTGGGGCACCCATTGCTTCTCTGTTACATAATCATGGTCCCCACTCCGTCGTCCCAGAATAGTAATGCTCTCTGCCAATATATAAAGCCGAACCTTAAATGCATATATTTTTACACATGGGTGTGCCGGCAAACACAAGCAGCTGTTTTACATGGGTGTGCAGGCAAACACAAGCTGCTGCTGGACATGGGTGTGCAGGAAAACACAAGCAGCTGCTGTATATGGGTGTGCAAGCAAACACAAGCAGCTGTTTTACATGGGTGTGCAGGTAAACACAATCACCTGTTTTACATGGGTGTGCAGGTACACACAAGCAGCTGTTTTACACGGGTGTGCAGGCAAACACAAGCAACTGCTGTACTAGGGTGTGCAGACAAACACAAGCAGCGGTTTTACATGGGTGTGCAGACAAACACAAGCAGCTGTTTTACATGGGTGTGCAGACAAACACAAGCAGCTGTTTTACATGGGTGTGCAGACAAACACAAGCAGCTGTTTTAAATGGGTGTGCAGACAAACACAATCAGCTGTTTTACATGGGCGTGCAGACAAACACAAACAGCTGTTTTACATGGGTGTGCAGACAAACACAAGCAGCTGTTTTACATGGGTGTGCAGACAAACACAAACAGCTGTTTTACATGGGCGTGCAGGTAAACACAAGCAGCTGTTTTAGATGGGTGTGCAGACAAACACAAGCAGCTGTTTTAAATGGGTGTGCAGACAAACACAAGCAGCTGTTTTACATGGGCGTGCAGACAAACACAAACAGCTGTTTTACATGGGTGTGCAGACAAACACAAGCAGCTGTTTTACATGGGTGTGCAGACAAACACAAGCAGCTGGTTCACATGGGTGTGCAGACAAACACAAGCAGCTGTTTTAAATGGGTGTGCAGACAAACACAAGCAGCTGTTTTACATGGGCGTGCAGACAAACACAAACAGCTGTGTTACATGGGTGTGCAGACAAACACAAGCAGCTGTTTACATGGGTGTGCAGACAAACACAAGCAGCTGTTTCACATGGGTGTGCAGACAAACACAAGCAGCTGTTTTAAATGGGTGTGCAGACAAACACAAGCAGCTGTTTTACATGGGCGTGCAGACAAACACAAACAGCTGTTTTACATGGGTGTGCAGACAAACACAAGCAGCTGTTTCACATGGGTGTGCAGACAAAAACAAGCAGCTGCTGAACATGGGTGTGCAGGTAAACACAAGCAGCTGTTTTACATGGGTGTACAGACAAACACAAGATGTTTTACATGGGTGAGCAAGCAAACACAAGCAGCTGTTTTACATGGGTGTGCAGGCAAACATAAGCAGCTGCTGAACATGGGCATGCAGACAAACACAAGCAGCTGTTTTAAATGGGTGCAGACAAACACAAGCAGCTGTTTTACATGGGCATGCAGGTAAACACAAGCAGCTGTTTTAGATGGGTGTGCAGGCAAACACAAGCAGCTGTTTTACATGGGTGAGCAGACAAACACAATCAGCTGTTTTACATGGGTGTGAAGGCACACACAAACAGCTGTTTTAGATGGGTGTGCAGGCAAACACAATCAGCTGTTTTACATGGGTGTGCAGACAAACACAAGCAGCTGTTTTACATCGGTTTGCAGGCAAACACAAGCAGCTGTTTTACATGGGTGTGCAGACAAACACAAGCAGCTGTTTTAAATGGGTGTGCAGGCAAACACAAGCAGCTGTTTTAGATCGGTCGCGTGTGCAGGCCGCTTGGTACGCATCTGTCGCGTGTAGTGTTGGAGGTAGTCACTTTGGTCCAACTCAGACACTGGAAGTAAGGTTTCCTATATGTGGTTTATTGGGTATAAGCCGTGTTCACACGGACAAAATATGAGGCGAATCACACAAATCGAATCAGGTGAGGCGAATTAGGCGCCCGTTCACACGGGCACTGCGTGAGGCAGAAGTGGATATCTGCGCATGAGCAAGTCCAGACTAACCAGCGCCATTTTGGGTTCGACGACGCCGGCACCAGAGAGTGTGGGTTCGACCTAGATATGTAATGACTGAATCGTATTGGTTTGAAAAAAATATCTGTGCATAGATAGCGGTTTCATTAATTAAATTATATAATATGCGCTTTTGATCGACCGGAAAGTCAACAAACTCAGGTCGACTGCGCATGCGTGTGAGGTGCTTAATCCGCCTCAGTGCGTTCACACAGGCAAAATAAATCGAATCACAGAAATCGCCTCACGTAAACTACCTCGCTAGGTGGTTTACAGGATGCGCATCATGTGAGTCGAATCAGCCCTAATACGCCTCAGACGTCCGTTCACACGACGAATGTGAGGCGAACTATACAAGTCGCTTTCTACGAATCTATTTACATCGTCCGTGTGAACACGGCTATAGAGTACTGTGAAGGTGACATTGTATCTACAAACGGATGAAACGGGTGAGCAGTGTTGTCTGGCCCTGTGAAGGTGACGTCTCTGGTCCTGGTCACAGCGAGTTCAATGAGCGCATGTCCAGCTAGATTTCTAGATGCACATCGAAATATGTCGATATACGGCGTCACTCGTTAAGGGGTCACGAAAGTTTTGTGCATGCACAAAACTTTAGAAATTCGACAATGTGTGGCTTTTACGCCGGCCGTACGTTATCTATATGTTGGGCATATGTCGATGTACGTTAGACGTACGTTGGACAAACGCTGTTCACTACGTAGCACTACATTGACCTACGTCAGTTGGACGGGGAGCCAGTGGAAATGTACAGTCTGTGTATTGACAACGTATTGACAATGTATGAATAACATACGTCTAACGTACGTTTTGCGTTTCTCCACCGTCTCTTGATGTATGTAACATATAAGGTGTAGTTCTGGCGATCGAATTGTACATGTTGCCGGTAACATGCGTAATTCAAAACCTTGACTACGGGCTCCATAGTGATGCATACCATAGATACCATTCGTAGAAGTTAACTTCCGGTAGTAGATTCAAAGACTAAGCCATTCCTTACCTGACGCTCGACTAGGACAGACCCACAGTCGGTTTGATATATAAATTTAACATAGTTTGGCATTTCGGATTCATCATACCCAAGGCATCTAAAGTTTGCTCTGAAGTTGGTCGGTATTCCAGGGCATTGCTTGAGTCGATGAATGGGAGCACGTGGGCTACACACACGGGCTACACACGTCGGCAACACACGTCGGCTCTGTGCGCTGGATGCACGACGAAGCTAACATAGTACTTGTGCACTGACGTGTAAGGAAGTGACACTCTACCTGGTCGGCAGCCTGCCCCACGTCCCGCCGCACGTCCCGCCGCACGTCCCGCCGCACGTCCCGCCGCGCCCCCGGCGACCCGAGGCCCGGCCGTCCCTGCACCCGGAAGATGAAGGCGTCTCGCCGCGCAGCCGACGTACGAATCACCAGGTCAGAGGTCATCTCGTGGTGGTCAGTGCGCAGACTCCACAATGTCTGCCCCGTCCTGCCATCCAGCACAAGCACCTGGCGGGTAACACGCGCAATACACGTCATGGGTTAGAACACGTCATGGGCCAGAACACGGTACGGGTTAGAACGTCATGGGTCACAACACGTCATGTGTCACAATACGTGATGTGTTAGAACACGTCATGGGTCACAACACATCATGGGTTAGAAGACGTGATGTGTTAGAACATGTCATGTGTCATAACACGTGATGTGTTAGAACATGTCATGTGTCATAACACGTCATGTGTTAGAACACGTCATGTGCTAGAACACGTCATGGGTCAGAACACGTCATGGGTCAGAACACGTCATGTGTTAGAACACATCATGCGTACACGTCATGTGTTAGAACATGTGATGGGTTAGAACACGTCATGTGTTAGAACCCGTCATGGTTTAGAACACATCATGTGTTAGAACACGTCACAGTTTAGAACACGTCATGTGTTAGAACATGTCATGCTTACACGTTATGTGTTAGTACACGTCATGTGATAGAACATGTGATGGTTTAGAACATGTCATGTGTTAGAACCTGTCATGGTTTAGAACACGTCATGCGTTAGAACACATCATGCGTACACGTCATGTGTTAGAACAGGTCATATGTTAGAACACGTCATGGTTTAGAACACATCATGTGTTAGAACACGTCATGGTTTAGCCTCATGTGTTAGAACCCGTCATGGATTCATGGAGATGTATTCATTGAAATTCATGAAGGTACATTATTAACATTATTGTCATGAGATATCTTTCATATTGAAATTAGCCTAGACATAGGGTTGTCCATAAAGGGTATTCATTTGAAAAATCATGTACATATGGGATGTTCAATGTTGCATGAAAGATTCATTGAAAATTCATTGCATAATTGATGAATGTTATCATGTATTACAGTATTAATTTGTTCCATTGACATAGACATATGATTGAACATTGCATGTATTATCAAATATTAACTAGCTAAAACTATCATTGATATTAATTGTGTTATGGGGACATATTGATGATCTTTTGATAGTATAGATATTTATCATTGACATTGATTGTGTTATAGGGACATATTAATGATCATTTGATACTAGAGATATTTATCATTAACATTATTAGTGTTTTGAGAATATAATAATGTTGATACTGGAGATGTATATTATTGACATTATTCATGTTATAGGAACATATTAATGCTCATTATATGGAAAAGCATCTAGTTATAGATGTTATCTATAGGGTCACATGTTATCTATAGGGTTATAAATTTAAATTTTAAATTTAAAAAAATACTTGGAGAATATTATTATTCTAAAATAATGTTATTGAATATAAACATAATAATTGATATGTTACATCGATAATTTCTGTGTAAGAAGAAGTCAATGGTTGCCTTCTACGAAGACTACATCACAGGATCACAAGACCTTGAACATTGAGATCACATCAGTAATAACAATGGACAATGCTCAGTTCACGAGGAACTGCAGCATATACTGATGGTCACTATGTTGGACTGATAAGGTTCCCGATGAACTTTCGCATATGTGACTGAGTCAATGATTTCATGGCAGCAGTGTGATGGACGATGTTAGGTTCACGAGGAACGAAAGCATATTGATGGTCTTCGAGAAGTATGCAGCATTAACATTGACATTAAATTGACTTCGCGATATCAGCATTATCAACACGAGGCTCATTTTGTGGAAAACTGCAGCATATGCTGATGGACATTATGTTCGCAAAAGGTTCATGAGGAACTTTAGCATAGGTGACTGAGTCAAAGATTTCACTTCAGCAATGCGATGGACAATGCTGAGTTCAAGGAGATTTAGCGCATATGCTGATGGTCATTGGATTGTGTTAGCGATATCAAGAGCGGAGACTGGCGTAGTTCACGAAGAACTAGCACAAAGACAATTTATTCAATACAAATTTGCCGTTTCGCCGGAGAAACGCCTTAACATCATAAATCGACGTCAACAAAGACAGAACATTCTAATACTACTACAGTATGGGTTAAACTTGAGCAAGAGCATGTAAATCTATTATTATTTAATAATATAGATATAAGTATTATGGTTTTGAAGTTCAAAAAGAACCACTGTCATTGCTTTGTTTACATTACGCCGCCGAGTTAACGCTGTCGTATATGAATTCCTATTGGCGTGATTATATTTGTTAATACTGATATTTGATGCTTTATGCACTGGCCACCACAAGGCACTGTAGCCAGCATAACAAGGCCTTGGATACAACAGACTGAACTCTGATTGGTGGATCAACCCATGTGACCACTGCCATCTTGAATTCTAGAAACCTATTCAAGATAATAAATCAAGGAGTCTCACTCTACTACTTTCACTCTTTACCTACTTTCCTTCATTACCTGTATTGATTTCTCTTGGCTTGTCCACACCACCCACACCACCAGCCGACTTTACAATGTCATGTGTTAGAACATGTCATGCGTACACGTCATGTGTTAGAACACATCATGGGTTAGAACACATGATGCATACACATCATGTGTTAGAACACGTCATGTGTTAGAACACATCATATGTTAGAACCCTTCATGGGTTAGAACACATCACGGGTTAGGACATGTCATGTGTTAGAACATGTCATATGTTAGAACACGTCATGCGTACACGTCATGTGTTAAAACACATCATGTGTTAGAACACATCATGGGTTAGAACATGTCATATGTTACAACACGTCATGGTTTAGAACACGTCATGTGTGAGAACACGTCATGCATACACATCATGTGTTAGGACACATCATGTGTTAGAACACATCATGGTTTAGAACACGTCATGTGTTAGAACATGTCATGCATACACATCATGTGTTAGAACACATCATGTGTTAGAACACGTCATGGTTTAGAACAGGTCATGTGTTAGAACAAGTCATGCTTACACGTTATGTGTTAGTACACGTCATGTGTTAGAACACGTCATGCGTACATGTCATGTGTTAGAACATGTCATGTGTTAGAACACGTCATGGGTTAGAACACGTCATTTGTTAGAACACGTCATGCATACACATCATGTGTTGGAACACGTCATGTGTTAGAAAACGTCATGGGTTAGAACACGTCATGGATTAGAACACGTTATGTGTTAGAACACGTCATGCGTACACATTATGTGTTAGAACACGTCATATGTTAGAACCCGTCATGGATTAGAACACGTTATGTGTTAGAACACGTCATGCATACACGTCATGTGTTAGAACACATCATGGGTTAGAAGACATCATGTGTTAGAACATGTAATGTGTTAGAACACGTCATGGGTTAGAACACGCCATATATTAGAAGCTGTCATGGGTTAGAACATGTCATGTGTTAGAAGACGTCATGGGTTAGAACCCGTCATAGGGTAGAACCCGTCATGGGTTAGAACACGTCATGTGTTAGAACACGTCATGGGTTAGAACACATCATGGGTTAGAACACATCATATGTTAGAACAGGTCATGGGTTAGAACACATCATATGTTAGAACCCGTCATGGGTTAGAACACGTCATGTTAGAACCCGTCATGGGTTAGAACCCGTCATGGGTTAGAACACATCAGGGGTTAGAACCCATCATGTGTTAGAACACGTCATGGGTTAGAACCCGTCATGGGTTAGAACACGTCATATGTTAGAACATGTCATGGGTTAGAACAAGTCATGTTAGAACCCATCATGGGTTAGAACCCATCATGGGTTAGAACATGTCATGTGTTAGAACACGTCACGGGTTAGAACACGGCATGTGTTAGAACACATCATGGGTTAGAACACGTCATATGTTAGAACATGTCATATGTTAGAACACATCATGGGTTAGAACACATCATATGTTAGAACACGTCATGTGTTAGAACCCGTCTTGGGTTAGAACATGTCATATGTTAGAACACGTCATGGGTTAGAACACGTCATGTTAGAACCCGTCATGGGTTAGAACCCATCATGGGTTAGAACACATCATGTGTTAGAACACATCATGGGTTAGAACACGTCATATGTTAGAACACGTCATGGTTTAGAACACATCATGTTAGAACCCGTCATGGGTTAGAACACGTCATGTTAGAACCCATCATGGGTTAGAACCCGTCATGGGTTAGAACACGTCATGTGTTAGAACACATCATGGGTTAGAACACGTCATGTGTTAGAACACATCATGGGTTAGAACACGTCATGCGAACATGTCATGGGTTAGAACATGTCATGTGTTAAAACACGTCATGGGTTAGAACCCGGCATGGGATAGAACATGTCATATGTTAGAACACGTCATGGGTTAGAACATGTCATATGTTAGAACCCGTCATGGGTTAGAACACGTCATTTTAGAACTTGTCATGGGTTAGAACCCGTCATGGGTTAGAACACGTCATGGGTTAGAACCCATCATGTGTTAGAACACGTCATGGGTTAGAACCCGTCATGGGTTAGAACACGTCATATGTTAGAACATGTCATGGGTTAGAACAAGTCATGTTAGAACCCGTCATGGGTTTAGAACCTGTCATGGGTTAGAACATGTCATGTGTTAGAACACGTCACGGGTTAGAACACGTCATGTGTTAGAACACATCATGGGTTAGAACACGTCATATGTTAGAACGCGTCATATGTTAGAACACATCATGGGTTAGAACACGTCATATGTTAGAACACGTCATGTGTTAGAACCCGTTATGGGTTCGAACATGTCATATGTTAGAACACGTCATGGGTTAGAACACGTCATGTTAGAACCCGTCATGGGTTAGAACCGTCATGGGTTAGAACACATCATGTGTTAGAACACATCATGGGTTAGAACACGTCATATGTTAGAACACGTCATGGGTTAGAACACGTCATGTTAGAACCCGTCATGGGTTAGAACACACCATGTTAGAACACGTCATAGGTTAGAACCCGTCATGGGTTAGAACACGTCATGTGTTAGAACACATCATGGGTTAGAACACGTCATGTGTTAGAACACATCATGGGTTAGAACACATCATGGGTACATGTCATGGGTTAGAACATGTCATGTGTTAAAACACGTCATGGGTTAGAACCCGTCATGGGATAGAACATGTCATATGTTAGAACACGTCATGGGTTAGAACACGTCATATGTTAGAACATGTCATGGGTTAGAACACGTCATGTGTTAGAACACATCATGGGTTAGAACCCATCATGGGTTAGAACACGTCATGTCTTAGAACACGTCATGTGTTAGAACACATCATGGGTTAGAACATGTCATATGTTAGAACACATCATGGGTTAGAACACGTCATATGTTAGAACACGTCATGGGTTAGAACACGTCATGTTAGAACCTGTCATGGATTAGAACCCGTCATGGGTTAGAACACATCATGTGTTAGAACACGTCATGGGTTAGAACACGTCATGTCTTAGAACACGTCATGTGTTAGAACACGTCATATTTTAGAACACGTCATGGGTTAGAACATGTCATATGTTAGAACACGTCATGGGTTAGAACCCGTCATGGGTTAGAACACGTCATGTCTTAGAACACGTCATGCTAGAACCCGTCATGGGTTAGAACCCATCATGGGTTAGAACACATCATGTGTTAGAACACGTCATGGGTTAGAACACGTCATGTTAGAACCCGTCATGGGTTAGAACACATCATATGTTAGAACACGTCATGGGTTAGAACATGTCATGTTAGAACCCGTCATGGGTTAGAACACGTCATGTGTTAGAACACGTCATGGGTTAAAACCCGTTATATGTTAGAACATGTCATGTTGTAAAATATTCCGACTTTTTAGGTCTGGTTCATAAATAAATAATAGTTCAAATAAATTCTAAAATAGCTCCTTTTCATAAAATTCATATGTGAAGCATTAAGAAAACTGTTTTAATCATATTTAAATCATCCAATTATTTCTATAAAGTCATTATAATAATATTCCAATTATATAAGTACCACTATAAACCCTCTCTAATAATACCTAATTCCTTCTATCATGTGGGTAAATACATATGCATAATATTCAAACCAAGTTGTGGAACCATGGTAGATTATGTATATTAAGTGAAGTGATAATTAATATCAGATTGTTCTAAGGTTCTACATCAAATATAACCACTGGAGATAAGAACTCTGGAAAATTATTACTGTATTGGTATATTTACATGTATTACTGAATTGAAGTATGTTGGTATTATATATTGTATGAAAGGAGGTAAATGCTGAAACTAAGGGCAGCATATACAGTTGATGCAGACTGGTTTCTTCACCCAGACAAATAGTCTGTGAAGAATGCCACAGAATGGGTATAATAATTAAGTCAAGAATTAAGTTCTGTGTGCCTGTTATGGTATGATTTACAGATGCCAGTATCTGAGGGAGTGTTAGCACACAGGTGACAATGCATGGGGGTTGTGTGTGTGTGTGTGAGTGTTTGCAGGACCTGCCAAAGCCAGGTGTCAGGCTGGAGGTGGGAGGAGGTGTGTGTGTGTGTGTGTGTGGTGAGCCCTCCCTGCCCCACCTGGTGGCAGTTTGCTGAACTAAAGATGATAAAATATGTAATTCTCAAAGTAAGGCATGTAGAAACTCCTACTATTTTGGAGTTGTCCCAATCTAAGGGACTGGTGACCACGGGTGTTATGTAAATA
Source organism: Branchipolynoe longqiensis (assembly GCA_030323885.1). Classification (NCBI taxonomy): domain Eukaryota; kingdom Metazoa; phylum Annelida; class Polychaeta; order Phyllodocida; family Polynoidae; genus Branchipolynoe; species Branchipolynoe longqiensis. The sequence goes on along the minus strand of CM059192.1, from coordinate 4,130,469 downwards.
TAAACAGGGTTGATATTCCCATATAAGTGTAATTGGTGAACTTGATGGAAAAATATGTATCTGACTTGGGGTGGGTGGGTTGTCCCCCCACCCCTTACCTAGATGGGGGGAGGGGGCTGGTGGGAGTGGTGGGGGTCCACCCACTCCCACCCTGCCTCCCCCACCACTGACTGGAGGAGTTCAGCCAATGAAATGCCATGTTACTGTCTCTGACTGAGGAGACTCCCAGCAACTGTGTACCTGTATTTTGAATGTTTTCCATCTGAATAAAGGAGCTGGGCAGGGGATGTGGCAGGCAGATGACCTGGAGACAGCACAGCAGGAGGAGCCAGCCAACCCTCCCTACTAGACTTTACCACACTTAATTTCTGTTGGTTTGATATTTCTTGGAACAGATATAGTAAGCAGATACAGTACGTGGATCATCGCTTGAGTAATATGATACATTAGTGGTTTCCGTCCTCCACACACAGAAGTTAGGGTTCTATTTTCCTATAAAGATTCTAGCGTGTAAAATACCGCGAGGTAACAACGTGTTAGAACACATCATGGGTTAGAACATGTCATGCGTACATGTCATGGGTTAGAACATGTTAGAACATGTCATGGGTTAGAACACGTCATATGTTAGAACACGTCATGTGTTAGAACCCGTCATGGGTTAGAACATGTCATATGTTAGAACACGTCATGGGTTAGAACACATCATATGTTAGAACGCGTCATGGGTTAGAACCCGTCATGGGTTAGAACACGTCATGTGTTGGAACACGTCATGGGTTAGAACACGTCATATGTTAGAAATCGTCATGGGTTAGAACATGTCATGTTAGAACCCGTCATGGGTTAGAACCCGTAATTTGGTTAGAACACGTCATGTGTTAGAACACATCATGGGTTAGAACACGTCATATGTTAGAACACGTCATGGGTTAGAACACGTCATGTTAGAACCTGCAATGGGTTAGAACCCATCATGGGTTAGAACACGTCATGTGTTAGAACACGTCATGGGTTAGAACATGTCATATGTTAGAACACATCATGGGTTAGAACACGTCATATGTTAGAACACGTCATGGGTTAGAACACGTCATGTTAGAACCTGTCATGGATTAGAACCCGTCATGGGTTAGAACACATCATGTGTTAGAACACGTCATGGGTTAGAACACGTCATGTGTTAGAACACATCATGGGTTAGAACACGTCATATTTTAGAACATGTCATGGGTTAGAACACGTCATATGTTAGAACATGTCATGTTAGAACCCGTCATGGGCTATAACATGTCATGTGTTAGAACACGTCATGCATACACGTCATGGGTTAGAACACGTCATGGGTTAGAACACGTCATGGGTTAGAACACGTCATGTGTTAGAACACGTCATGCGTACACGTCACGTGTTAGAACACGTCATGTGTTAGAACACGTCATATGTTACTGGGAGCTAATTGTGGGTGGAGGTGGTCACAGAGCTTATTGTGGGGGGAGGGGCTAGGTTATGTACTACTGTGAATATTAAAGTTAGTGGGAGCTAATTGTGGGGGGAGGGGGTCACAGAGCTTACTGTGGGGGGGAGGGCGAGTTATGTACTACTAAAAAAAACAACAAAAAAACAAGGAGGGGGTCACAGAGCTTATTGTGGGGGGAGGGGCGGAGGTTATGTACTACTGTGAATATTAAAGTTAGTGGGAGCTATTTGTGGGGGGAGGGGGTCACAGAGCTTATTGTGGGGGGAAGGGGCGAGGTTATGTACTACTGTGAATATTAAAGTTAGTGGGAGCTAATTGTGGGGGGAGGGGGTCACAGAGCTAATTGTGGGGGAGGGGCGAGGTTATGTACTACTGTGAATATTAAAGTTAGTGGGAGCTAATTGTGGGGGGAGGGGGTCACAGAGCTTATTGTGGGGGGAGGGGCGAGGTTATGTACTACTGTGAATATTAAAGTTTTTGGGAGCTAATTGTGGGGGGAGGGGGTCACAGAGCTTATTGTGGGGGGAGGGGCGAGGTTATGTACTACTCTGAATATTAAAGTTGCATAGTCCGATGGTTTTGAGTTTCTGACATTTTTTGTGAGATAAGTATATTAAATTGATCAGAGTGTACCTTACTTTAGTTTGAAGTAACTTTTAATTGAAATGGCTACCTTTTGAGATATTTGAAAATCAAACATGTGAACATAATTTTGGCAAGCACGCCAAAGCTCTGATACCATAGGCTTCTGCAGTAACAGGTTCTATTAAATTGGCTAAGTATTCCCTTCTATGTGGCAACAAATACTTAATAAGTGCATCAGTATCTAAGTTAGATATGTAGAATCAAATATAGGTAATTGTTTTGATTTTGAAAATGTGATGCTTCATCGAACTATGCAGGTTAAGGACCATCTGCTACAGTGTGCATGTAACATGAATATTAAGGACCGGCTGCTACTACTACTACACTACAGCATGCATGTAATGTGAATATTAAGGACCAGCTACAGTGTGCATATAACGTGGATATTAAGGACAAGCTACTACAGTGTGGTTGTAACGTGAATATTAAGGACCAGCTACTACAGTGTGCATGTAACGTGAATATTAAGGACCAGCAACTACAGTGTGCATGTAACGTGAATATTAAGGACCAGCAACTACAGTTTGCATGTAACGTGAATATTAATGACCAGCTACTACAGTGTGCATGTAACGTGAATATTAAGGACCAGCTACTACAGTGTGCATGTAACGTGAATATTAAGGACCAGCTACTACAGTGTGCATGTAACGTGAATATTAAGGACCAGCTACTACAGTGTGCATGTAACGTGCACATTAAGGACCAGCTACTACAGTGTGCATGTAACGTGCACATTAAGGACCAGCTACTACAGTGTGCATGTAACGTGAATATTAAGGACCAGCTACTACAGTGTGCATGTAACGTGAATATTAAGGACCAGCTACTACAGTGTGCATGTAACGTGAATATTAAGGACCAGCTACTACAGTGTGCATGTAACGTGAATATTAAGGACCAGCTACTACAGTGTGCATGTAACGTGAACATTAAGGACCAGCTACTACAGTGTGATGTAACGTGCACATTAAGGACCAGCTACTACAGTGTGCATGTAACGTGCACATTAAGGACCAGCTACTACAGTGTGCATGTAACGTGCACATTAAGGACCAGCTACTACAGTGTGCATGTAACGTGCACATTAAGGACCAACTACTACAGTGTGCATGTAACGTGAATATTAAGGACCAGCTACTACAGTGTGGATGTAACGTGAATATTAAGGACCAGCTACTACAGTGTGCATGTAACGTGCACATTAAGGACCAACTACTACAGTGTGCATGTAACGTGAATATTAAGGACCAGCTACTACAGTGTGCATGTAACGTGAATATTAAGGACCAGCTACTACAGTGTGGTTGTAACGTGAATATTAAGGACCAGCTACTACAGTGTGCATGTAACGTGCACATTAAGGACCAGCTACTACAGTGTGCATGTAACGTGCACATTAAGGACCAGCTACTACAGTGTGCATGTAACGTGAATATTAAGGACCAGCTACTACAGTGTGCATGTAACGTGAATATTAAGGACCAGCTACTACAGTGTGCATGTAACGTGAATATTAAGGACCAGCTACTACAGTGTGCATGTAACGTGCACATTAAGGACCAGCTACTACAGTGTGCATGTAACGTGCACATTAAGGACCAGCTACTACAGTGTGCATGTAACGTGCACATTAAGGACCAGCTACTACAGTGTGCATGTAACGTGCACATTAAGGACCAGCTACTACAGTGTGCATGTAACGTGCACATTAAGGACCAGCTACTACAGTGTGCATGTAACGTGAATATTAAGGACCAGCTACTACAGTGTGCATGTAACGTGCACATTAAGGACCAGCTACACAGTGTGCATGTAACGTGCACATTAAGGACCAGCTACTACAGTGGCAGTAACGTGCACATTAAGGACCAGCTACTACAGTGTGCATGTAACGTGCACATTAAGGACCAGCTACTACAGTGTGCATGTAACGTGAATATTAAGGACCAGCTACTACAGTGTGCATGTAACGTGAATATTAAGGACCAGCTACTACAGTGTGCATGTAACGTGCACATTAAGGACCAGCAACTACAGTGTGCATGTAACGTGAACATTAAGGACCAGCTACTACAGTGTGCATGTAACGTGAATATTAAGGACCGGCTACAGTGTGCATGCAACATGAATATTAAGGACCAGCTACTACAGTGTGCAGGTAAAGTGAATATTAAGGACCGGCTACAGTGTGGGTGTAACGTGAATATTAAGGACTGGCCAGTGTGGGTGTAATGTGAATATTAAGGACCGGCTACAGTGTGGGCGTAACATGAATATTAAGGACCGGCTACAGTGTGGGTGTAATGTGAATATTAAGGACCAGCTACAGTGTGGGTGTAATGTGAATATTAAGGACCGGCCAGTGTGGGTGTAACGTGAATATTAAGGACCGGCTACAGTGTGGTTGTAACGTGAATATTAAGGACCGGCTACAGTGTGGGTGTAACGTGAATATTAAGGACCGCTATAGTGTGGTTGTAACGTGAATATTAAGGACCAGCTTCAGTGTGGTTGTAACGTGAATATTAAGGACTGGCTACAGTGTGGTTGTAACATGAATATTAAGGACCGGCTTCAGTGTGGGTGTAACGCAAATATTAAGGACCGGCTACAGTGTGGTTGTAAAGTGAATATTAAGGACCTTGGAGTGGTTGAAGTGTGGCCACGTTCCGTGGTTTAAGTGCAGCATCAGGTCCAGTGTGTCGTCGTCGTTAAAGTAAGCGGGCGCCAGGACACTGCAGGATAGAAAGCACGGTCAGCTCAGGTCTTTGGTCATGGCAAACATCATCATGTTTAGTTTTACGTCCTAACAACATCTAAAGTCATATGAGGATAGGTACCAAATTGTCATAGTGTGCACTAATGGTGGCTTTGTAGTGCGCCCCAATAGGAAGTCCGGGCCGCCGGCACCATGACCTGATATCGCACTCAGTCATATTATCCTGATATTGAGCAAACCGGTCCTTGTCCTATCCTAGTAACGCTGAATGCCATTGTAATATGTTGGGAACTCGGCCGTCATAGTCCTAGATACCACTTACTTTTCCCAGGTGTGTTCTGACAACTATCTGTCACTCTCACCTGCCCCTCTCAACAAACTCATAAGAAAGGGAAGACAAGTCGCGCAAGATTGACAGTGAAGAAGTTGTGCTTTATTGGCATCAACTCCTGTTCACCTACTAGCGACCTATCCCCCTCACTCCTTACCTTCTGTCCACACAGAGCCTCATTACTCTCTTTAGTATGTATAGGAATCAGTGCCTACAACCCATTGAACCGGAGTCCCATGGTTGTTGCGCACAGCTCAGTGCCTTTGGAATAGCTGCTGCTAGTTTGCGTATAGAAATTGGAGCCTCAGACAGAGTGTCTGGGTTCCTGGACAAGAGAAGAGTGTCTCCTGCTAGAGTAAGGGCCTCCCCCAGCCAGCCAATCAGACACACTCTACAGCCTGAGGGTCGACGCCCTAATACTAGTAGTAGGGGGCAGCTGTCACTCAACCCCAACTGCAGGTGGTGTCAATAATGTATGCAGAGTCCCTATGCTAACAGGTAGTTGCAGACAGTTACAATAAACATATATTAAAAATGTTCTTCCCCTCCACTTGCACTCTTTATGGTGCATGGGGGGAACATTTCACCAAACATTAACTGTCTCTTAAATATGAACATCATGTCACAACCTCGGGCACTATGTGTTATCACATTTTCCACAGTCTCTTATGTCACACAGCGAGTGAGGCACCCATTGCTTCTCTGTTACATAACCTTGGTCCCCACTCCGTCACCCGAGAATAGTAATGCTCTCTGCCAATATATGAATCCGAACCGAAAATTCGTATATTTTTACACCATGCTAGGTAGCAACAAGTATCAATGTGGTGTAAATCATCGGTTTGCTAGCCAGGGCTTTGACCGATTCGGCCAGCGGTTGTTGGTGATGGAGCCTTTCTAAGGTACTCTACAATAAAGTCATAATAGGACACTATAATAGTTCTGTATGCCAGGCCGTCGGAGCACCAGAGATACCATAAACTCTCCCCAGTCTGCGAGTATCTGCTGCCCCTCTCAAACAAACAAAGGGAAGACAAGTCATGCAAGATTGACAGTGAAGAAGTTGTGCTTTATTGGCATCAACTCCTGTTCACCTACTAGTGACCTATCACCCTGACCTCTTACCTGCTGTCCACACAGAGCATCATTGCCTCTTTACTCTGTCTATAAATCAGTGCCTACAGCCCATTGAACCGGAGTCCCCTGGTTGTTGCACACAGCTCAGTTTGTATATAGGAAAGGCGGTAGCATCAGACAGAGTGCCTGGGTCCTGCTCAAGAGAGAGTGTGTCTCACTCTAGAGTCAGGAGTAGAGTCTTTTTGCCCAGTGTGTCTGGAGCAGTTTCTTGATTAATTAATATCAAAGTGAGGCTAGTGTGGTCCGGTGGCCAAGGGAGTGCAGGTGACTGGGAATCCCACAGCCAACCAATCAGGCACCCTCCACAGCCTGGGGGGCGGTGCCCCCCAGTATGGGTGGCTGTCACTCAACCCAGCTGTAGGTGGTGTCCATACTGTATGCAGATGAGGCTGGGTGTGCTTGCACATCGGCCCTGCGGTAACAGGTAGTTGCAGACAGTTACAATAAATATATATATATTAAAAATGTCCTGTTCCTCCACTTGCACTCTTTATGGGTGCACAGAGGGACATTTCACCAAACATTCACTGTCTCTTATATAGGAAGATCCCATTGCAATCTCGGTCACTATGTATGAATTTATATTCCTCATAGCTTAATATGTCACACAGCGAGTGGGCACCCATTGCTTTTAGATTACATAACCTTGGTCCCTACTCTGTCGCTCAAGGATAATAATGCTCTCTGCCAATATATAATTCCGAACCGAAAATCCGTATATTTTTACAACATGTTTTCAATTTTAGTTTTACAACTTTAAGGATTGAGAAATATCAGCTACCAGAAAAGGTAGCATTAAGCGCGTGTTGAGAACAGATTACACTTTTCTAGAGACAGATTACACTTTTCTAGAGACAATCCACATGTCAGTTGAACCTACAGGTTTGGTTATTTGTTGTTGTGGTACGTCCTAACAACATCTAAGGTCATATCCAGAGGGGTACCGACTGATGACAGTGCGCACTCATGACGACTTTACAGTGCTGCTCCACTGTCTGCCCTAACTTATTAATGCTGAACACCAGAGTAGGTAGCGAAAAGTGGCAATTTTATCAATCATTGATTTGACTCTGCTTGGATTCACACTCTCGAGCTTCTGTACGGGAAGCCTGCGCTCTACCGATTGGGCAACTGCATCCAGTCGAGTCTACGAGACATGCAATAAGATCTGACCACTTCTAGACGATACAGGGTGCTCTATACATGACCTGTGCCCTGTGCTGTTCAGGCTGGGTGCTCCACACATGACTTGTGCCCTGTGCTGTTCAGGCTGGGTGTTCCATACATGATATGTGCCCCGTGCTGTTCAGGATTTGTGCTCCATACATGACATATGCCCTGTGATGTTCAGGCTGGGTGCTCCATACATGACCAGTGCCCTGTGCTGTTCAGAATGGGTTCCCCATACATGACCTGTGCATGGTGCTGTTCAGGTTTGGTGCTCCATACATGACTTGTGCCCTGTGCTGTTCAGGCTTGGTGCTCCATACATGACTTGTGCCCTGTGCTGTTCAGGCGTGGTGCTCCATACATGACCTGTGCATGGTGCTGTTCAGGCTTGGTGCTCCATACATGAAATGTGCACTGTGCTGTTCAGGATTGGTGCTCCATACATGAAATGTGCCCTGTGCTGTTCAGGCAGGATGCTCCATACATGACATGTGTCCTGTGCTGTTCAGGTTGGATGCTCCATACATGACCTATGCCCCGTGCTGTTCAAGCTGGATGCTCCATGCATGACATGTGCCCGTTCTGTTCAGGCTGGATGCTCCATACATGACCTGTACCCTGTGCTGTTCAGAATGGGTGCTCCAAGCAAGACCTGTGTCCTGTGGTGTTCAGACTGGGTGATCCATGCTCGCCCTGTGCCTTATACTGTTCAGGATGGGTGCTCCATACATGACCTGTGTCCCGTGCTGTTCAGGCTGGATGCTCCATGCATGACATGTGCCATGTGCTCTTCAGGCTGGATGCTCCATGCATGACCTGTGTCCATGCTGTTCAGGTGGGATGCTCTATACATGACCTGTGCCCTGTGCTGTTCAGGCTGGGTGTTCCATACATGACCTGTGCCCTGTGCTGTTCACTCTGGATGTGCACGACCTGTGCCCATGCTATTCAGGCTGGATACTCCATACATGACATGTGCCCTGTGCTGTTCAGGTTGGGTGCTCCATACATGACCTATGCCATGAGATGTTCAGGCTGGATGTTCCATACATGACCTATGCCCTGTGCTGTTCAGGCTGAATGTTCCATACATGACCTGTGCCATGTGCTGTTCAGGCTGGGTGCTCCATACATGACCTATGCACTGTGCTCTTCAGGCTGGGTGCTCCATACGTGACATGTGCCCTGTGCTGTTCAGAATGGGTGCTCGATGTATGACCTGTGCCCATGCTGTTCAGGTTGGAGGCTCCATGCATAACCTATGCCCCGTGTTGTTCAGACTGGATGCTCCATACATGACCTATGCACCGTGCTGTTCAGGATGGATGTTCCATGCATGACCTGTGCCCCGTGCTGTTCAGGCTGGATGCTCCATACATGACCTATACCATGTGCTGTTCAGACTGGGTGCTCCATACATGACATATGTACCGTGCTGTTCAGGCTGGATGCTCCATGCATGACCTATACCCCATGCTGTTAAGGCTGGATGCTCCATGCATGACCTATGCACCATACTGTTCAGGCTGGATGTTCCATGCATGTCCTATACCCCGTGCTGTTCAGGCTGGATGCTCCATGCATGACCTATGTACAGTGCTGTTCAGGCTGGATGCTCCATGCATGACCTATGCACCATGCTGTTCAGGCTGGATGCTCCATGCATGACCTATGTACCATGCTCTTCAGGCTGGATGCTCCATGCATGACCTGTGCCCCGCGCTGTTCAGGCTGGATGCTCCATACATGAGCTATGCACCGTGCTGTTCAGGTGGGATGCTCCATGCATGACTTGTGCACCGTGCTGTTCAGGCTGGATGTTCCATGCATGACATATGCACCGTGCTGTTCAGGCTGGATGCTCCATGCATGACCAATGCCCCATGCTGTTCAGACTGGATGATCCATGCATGACCTATGCCCCATGCTGTTCAGACTGGGTGCTCCATACATGACCTGTGACCCGTGCTGTTCAGACTGGGTGCTCCATGCATGACCTATGCACTGTGATGTTCAGGCTGGATGCTCCATGCATGACATATGCACCGTGATGTTCAGGCTGGATGCTCCATGCATGACCTATGCACCATGCTGTTCAGGCTGGATGCTCCATACATGACCTATGCCCTGTGCTGTTCAGACTGGGTGCTCCATACATGACCTGTGCCCCGTGCTGTTCAGACTGGGTGCTCCATGCATGACATATGCACCGTGCTGTTCAGGCTGGATGCTCCATGCATGACCTATGCACTGTGCTGTTCAGGCTGGATGTTCCATGCATGACCTATGCCCCGTGCTGTTCAGACTGGGTGCTCCATACATGACCTGTGCCCCGTGCTGTTGGACAGGCCCTCTGTTTACAGGACCCTGACTCACCTGTGTGCCTCGTACCCCGGGAAGGTGACCTGCCACACCTGGCGCATCGAGTCGCCGTCCCACACGGCCACGGTGCCGTCGTACGCCGCCATCACCACGTCGCCCACTCCGTCCCCCGTCACGTCCACGCACACGGGCGGCGCGAGCAGCCCCTTCATGCTGCTGCTGCAAGCAGAAGACGGCAGTCAGACCCCCACACGGACAGCAGGCCGGTCAGACCCCCACACGGACAGTAGGCCGGCCAGACCCCCACACGGACAGCACACCGGTCAGACCCCCACACGGACAGCAAGCCGGTCAGACCCCCACACGGACAGCACGCCGGTCAGACCCCCACACGGACAGCACGCCGGTCAGACCCCCACACGGACAGCACGCCGGTCAGACCCCCACACGGACAGCACACTGTCAGAGAAACCCCCACACGACAGTACGCCGGTCCACCCCCCACACGGACCAATAAATTTCCCAATAGCTGCCGGATCATTACCCCACATATACACACGGACAGCACACCGGTCAGACCCCCACACGGACAGCAACACCGATCAGACCCCCACACGGACGAGCACGCCGCCAGACCCCCACACGGACAGCACGCCGGTCAGACCCCCACAATACGGACAGCACGAGCGGCCGGTCCACCCCCACAGCGTACAGCACGGCGCGACAGACCCCACATGGACAGCACGCCGGCCAGACCCCCACACGGACAGCAAGCCGGTCAGACCCCACACGGGACCCCCCCCACACGGACAGCATGCCGTCAGACCCCCACACGGCACCAACAAGCCGGCCAGAACCCCCACACGGACAGCACACCGATCAGACCCCCACACGGACAAGCAAGCCGGTCACACGACAAGCACCCGAGGTCCCCCACACGACAGCACGCGCCGGTCAGACCCCTACACGACAGGCAGTCCGGTCAGACCCCCACACGGACAGCAAGCCGGTCAGACCCCTAACACGGACAGCACCCGGTCAGAGACCCCACCACGGACAGCACTGCCGGTCAGACCCCCACACGGAAGCACGGGGAGCCGGTCAGGACCCCCCACAAGAAAACGGACAGCACGCCGTCAGACCCCCCACACGGACAGCAGGCCGGTCAGACCCCCACACGGACAGCAGGCCGGCCATATCCCCCCACACGGACCCCCAGAACACGGACAGCACAGACCCCCTTACACGACAGCACACCGGTCAGACCCCTACACGGACAGCACGCCGGCAGACCCCCACACGGACAGCACGCCGGTCAGGGACCCCCACACGGACAGCACCCCCACAACGGTCTAGACTCCGTAGACCCCTACACGGACAGCAAGCCGGTTCATACCCCTACACGGACAGCACGCCGGTCAGGACCCCACACGGACAGCACGCCGGTCAGACCCCCCACAACGGACAGCACGCCGGACAGACGCCCACAGACGGGACAGCACGCCCGGTCAACCCCCTACACGGACAGCACACCGGTCAGACCCCCACACGACAGCACGCCGGTCAGACCCCCATCACGGACAGCACGCCGGTCAGACCCCCTCAACACGCACGCCGGTCAGCACCCCCACATACTGACAGCAAGCCGGTCTACCCCCCACGACGGTATCAGCACGACCGGTTCAGACCCCCACACGACACAGCACAGCCGGTCAGACACCCACATACGGACAGGCAGGCCGGTCAGACCCCCACACGGACAGCACGCCGGTCAGACCAACGCCACAGAAGACAGCACGCCGGTCAGACCCCAACATGACGGACAGCCCCACACGACAGCACGCCGGTCAGCCCCACCACAACGGACAGCACGCCGGTCAGACCCCCACAACGGACAGCAGGCCGGTTCAGACCCCCACAAGATCGGAAGCACGCCGGTCAGACCCCCACACGCAGGCCGGCCACAGCACGCCGGTCAGAAGCCCTACACGGACCCCGGTCGACCCCACACGGACAGCACACCGATCTGTTCAGCCTGTACCCCCACAGTACGCGGACAGCACGCCGGTCAGACCCCCAGCACGTACGGACACCCCCACACGGACACACGCCAGACTCCCCACAGATCGGACAGCACGCCGTCAGACCCCCACACGGCGCCGGTCACCCCCCACACGGACAGCAGCCGGTCCCACCACAACGACAACAACCGGGCCAGTCCAGACCCCCACAACGACAGCACACCCCCCACACGTACAGACAACACCCACACGGACAGCAGCCGGTCAGACTGGTCACGGACCCCCCACGACGCCGACCCCCACACGGACAGCACGCCGGTCAACCCCCACACGGACAGCACGCCGAGTCAGACCCCCACACGGACAGCACGCCGTCAGACCCCCCACATCGGACATCACGCCGTCAGCAACCCCCACACGACAACACGCCGGCAGACACACGGACCCCCACACGAACAAGCACACACGGCCCGGTCAGACCCCCCAATACCAACAGACGCCGTCCAGACCCCCACACACTGACAGCAGGCCGGCCAACCCCACACGGACAGCACGGCCGGCCGAGACCCCCACACGGACAGCACGCCGGTCAGACCCCCCATACCAACAGCACGCCGGCCAGACCCCCACACGGACAGCACGCCGGTCAGACCCCCACAAGGACAGTCGGGCCGGCCCCCTTCCCACACACACACACACACATTGACAGCAAACCGGTCAGAATACGACACCCGGTACGCGACACCCGGCACATGACAACCGAACCCCGGCACATGACACCCGAAACACGACACCCGGCATACGAACGACACACGGCACATGACACCCGGCACATGACACCCCACAACTGGTACACAACAGACGACACCCACCACATGACACACGACACCCACCACACAACACCCGACACTTTGTTAACTAGCGGTATTTTACAGGCTAGAATCTTTATAGGAAATAGAACCATAACTTCTGTGTGTCGAGGCCGGAAAGCACTGATGTATGATATTACTCAAGCGATGATCTCCTTACTATATCTGCTTACTATATCTGCTTACTATATCTGTCCCAAGAAATAGTAACCCAACAGAAATTAAGTGTGATAAAGTCTAGTAGGGAGGGGTGGCTGGCTCCTCCTGCTGTGCTGTCTCCTGGGCCTATATGTATGTGTTCGGGTTAGCGGTCGTAACCCTGCGTTGTGCGGATTTCCCGGGTTAGCGGCGAAAACTGCGTATGTATGTGTCCAGGTTAAACTAACTCGGCGAGGGTAAAGTCGCCTGCACTAACCCCATGCGAAAGGAGGGTTAAAGGTGGGGTTAGGCGCCGATTATGGCCAAATCTATTGAATGCGATCATATTTAACAGAATTAGATACGCAATAAGTGAAATGTTTATTATCTACCATTTCTTGTCTAACGAACTGGATATAGTTGACGGGGCGTACTGTGTTTTTGCTGCTATCACCGGGGGAGTGTTTATGTTTACCGCCAGCATTGGTGTGTAACAGGTTAGACTGATCAGTTGGGCGTAACTGGCTCACTTATAGTATGTGCATCTAACCAGGCGAATGGGTTGCTGCTACCACGCAGTATGTGTTGTTGTTGTTGGTGGGTATTGCGTGAGGGTGGGGATTCTGTCGCCAGGGGTGTCCCAGTATTGTGCACCGGTTGGCGGTCATGATGCGTGGGCAGGGCTAACTAGGTTACCCTTATATGGTGAGGTTGGAGATTGTCCGCGGCAACGTGGTACGGTGACGTCAGCAGTACTGCGTGGGGCAGGGAATGCCCTCGTCGGGTGGTTTGGTGGGATTCCCCAAATAGGTCACGAGGGTCTTACCGGTGGTGCACCTGGTGTTTCGCGAGTGAGGTAAGCGCTTTCTGGCTAGCACGCCGACTGGACTCTGCGGTTCTGCGAGTGAGGACGTGTGGGGCCAGTCACTCTACTGGCTGCCGGCAGACGAGGTGGGTGTTTTTGTTTTGCATTGACAACTATCCCATCTTCGCATACTTCTTGTGTTGGTTTTGACTGCGCATTTAAGGGTATTGCAAGGCCGGCTGCCTCGGTGTTGGTCTGTGCGTTTTGGCGCACAGACTTTACACAGCGTGTACGGCGATCATCCGTCGGTGGGGGAGATACGGTTGAGCTGCCGCGGCAGTTCGGCGTGTTTTCAACATGGCCGACAAACTTTCTACGCCCAGCACCCCATTGGGGGGTGTTGCGGTTTCCCCGTCCCTCGATCTGCTCTTTGAGGAGGTTGAGGGTGGCGCCAGTGCGGGCCTATCAAGCATAGGTACAATTAGACCATTAGGCGGTGGGGAGGTTGTCTTTACAGCTTCTCCACAGCTGTCCAATCCGCTACTGTCGCCCGTGTAATCGGTTGCAAGAGGCCCTCAGAGAGGTACGGCGGTCGGGTTGGTGTCTCCTCCTGGAGTGGCCGGCCTCTCGTTATGTTCTCCCGAGGTGTCAGAGGCCCTTCAGCAAAAGCCCTCCAGTGTCGGTGCGTTGCAGACGATGGTTAGTTCTGACGAGCTGTCACGCTTCCGGATGTGGCAGGCCGCTCAGGCGACGATGGTCGGGTCAGCGTGTTCATCCCATACGGTTCCGTTCTCCCTTAGCCGAGCTGAAGGGAGGGCGGCTCAGTCTCTCGGCGGTGGTTCGCCTGGTTCACACCAGGTGGCGCTACCAGTCGCAGTTGCTGACTGACCTCCTGCCTATACGTCCGTGAGCTCTGGGGATGTAGGGGCTTGCACCTTCGGAGAGCGAGCTCTGACGCCTCATGACAGCGGGTGGACAGCAGGGGGAGGTTCTGGGGGTGCGATGGACGTAGACCCGGTCATGTCACACACCATGTTACACACCATGTAACACTCACCCTGATACACACTCTGTTACACATCCTGCTATACACATTGTGTTACACACACCATGTTACACACACCATGTAACACTCACCCTGATACACACTCTGTTACACATCCCGCTATATACATAGTGTTACACACACCATGTTACATACCATGTAACACTCACTCTGATACACACTCTGTTACACATCCCGCTATACACATAGTGTTACACACACCATGTTACATACCATGTAACACTCACCCTGATACACACTCTGTTACACATCCTGCTATACACATAGTGTTACACACACCATGTTACACACCATGTAACACTCTCCCTGATACACACTCTGTTACACATCCTGCTATACACATAGTGTTAAACACACCATGTTACACACACCATGTAACACTCACCCTGATACACACTCTGTTACACACCCTGCTATACACATTGTGTTACACACACCATGTTACACACCATGTAACACTCCCTGATACACACTCTGTTACACATCCTGCTATACACATTGTATTACACACACCATGTTACACACCACGTAACACTCACCCTGATACACACTCTGTTACACATCCTGCTATACACATTGTGTTACACACACCATTGTGATATTACTGAATGCCCGGCCACGTTTGGGACACCAGATAATATGACAAAACTCTCCCCGTCATTATCTCTTATCTGTCACCTCATTTAACCAATATGAAGGAAGAATGAAGACAAGTCACTCAGATAAACAGTGGGGAAGTTGTGCTTTATTAACACCGACTTCTGTCCACCTACCAGTGACCTACCATCCACTCCCCTTACCTTCTAGCCACACAAGATATCATTACCTCTTTAGCCTGTATAGAAAGCAGTGTACACAGCCCATGGGACAGGAGTCCTATGGCTGTGTTACACTCAATTGGAATATATGAATTTAGCCAGCATCAGACAGAGTGTCTGGGGTTCCTGCTCAAGAGTAGGTGTGTCTCACTCAAGAGCCAGGAGTAGAGTGATCTCTCTCCAGGGGGTCTGGAGCAGAGCCTAGAAAATATGATCTTGGTTTGAGGCTAGTGTGGTCAGAGGGCCAATGGGAAGTGGGTGACTGGGCAGTCCTCAGCCAGCCAATCAGGCACCTCCACAGTCTGGGTGGGTGGCACCCCCCCAGTAGGGGTGGCTGTCACTCAACCAAGCTGCAGGTGGTGCCCTCTGTGTATATGCAGATTAGGCTGGTGGGCCCACCCAGTGGTCACGTAGGGACAGGTAGATGCAAACAGTTACAATAGATCTCTGTTAAAATGGTCTTTTCTCCAATTGCACTCTTTATGAATGCATTGAGAAGTATTTCAACACTCATGTACTGTCTCTTATTTAGAAACATCTCTTCATTAATCTTAGGCATCACGTATGAACATATATTTCACATAGCTTATATCATGTCATAATGGGAGTGGGATATTATTACTTTTAGTTTGCATAACATCGTCCACACTCCATCGCCCAAGAATAATAATGCTGTCTACCAATATACAATTCTAAACCGAAAATCCGTATATTTTTACACCATGTTACACACATCATGTAACACTCACCCTGATACACACTCTGTTACACATCCTGCTATACACACTGTGTTACACACACCATGTTACACACACCATGTAACACTCACCCTGATACACACCCTGTTACACATCCTGTTATACACACTGTGTTACACACACCATGTTACACACCATGTAACACTCACCCTGATACACACTGTTACACATCCTGCTATACACATAGTGTTACACACACCATGTTACACACCATGTAACACTCACCCTGATACACACTCAGTTACACATCCTGCTATATACATAGTGTCACACACCATGTTACACACACCATGTAACACTCACCTTGATACACACTGTTACACACCCTGCCATACACATCGTGTTACACACACCATGTTACACTCACCCTGATACACACTCTGTTACACATTCTGTTATACACACTGTGTTACACACACCATGTTACACACACCATGTAACACTCACCCTCATACAAACCCTGATACACACCCTCTTACACATCCTGCTATACACATAGTGTTACACACACCATGTTACACGCACCATGTAACACTTACCCTGATACACACTCTGTTACACATCCTGCTATACACATAGTGTTACACACACCATGGTACACGCACCCTGATACAGACCCTGTTACACATCCTGTTATACACATAGTGTTACACACACCATGTAACACTCACCCTGATACACACTCTGTTACACATCCTGTTATACACACTGTATTACACACACCATGTTACACACCATGTAACACTCACCCTGATACACACTCTGTTACACACCCTGCTATACACATTGTGTTACACACACCATGTTATACACCATGTAACACTCTCCCTGATACACACTGTTACACATTCTGCTATACACGTAGTGTTACACACACCATGTAACACTCACCCTGATACACACTATGTTACACATCCTGTTATACACATAGTGTTAAACACACGATGTTACACACACCATGTAACACTCTCCCTGATACACACTCTGTTACATATCCTGCTATACACATTGTATTACACACACCATGTTACACACACCATGCAACACTCTCCCTGATACACACTCTGTTACACATCCTGCTATACACATTGTATTACACACACCATGTTACACACCATGTAACACTCACCCTGATACACACTCTGTTACACATCCTGCTATACACATTGTATTACACACACCATGTTACACACACCATGTAACACTCTCCCTGATACACACTCTGTTACACATCCTGCTATACACATTGTATTACACACACCATGTTACACACCATGTAACACTCACCCTGATACACACTCTGTTACACATCCTGCTATACACATTGTATTACACACACCATGTTACACACCATGTAACACTCTCCCTGATACACACTCTGTTACACATCCCGCTATACACATTGTATTACACACACCATGTTACACACCATGTAACACTCTCCCTGATACACACTCTGTTACACATCCTGCTATACACATTGTATTACACACACCATGTTACACACACCATGTAACACTCTCCCTGATACACACTCTGTTACACATCCTGCTATACACATTGTATTACACACACCATGTTACACACCATGTAACACTCACCCTGATACACACTCTGTTACACACCCTGCTATGCACATTCTGTTACACACACCATGTTATACGCCATGTAACATCATCATCATCATCATGCTGTCGGTCGCGATGCGACAAAGACTGCTTTCATTACTTGACTGCCGCTCTCCATTTAGCGCTCTGCTGTGAGATTTGCGTCCATGAGTTGGTCTTAATGTCTCTCAGCTTCAGGTTTCTCTTGATGGTATCCTTGAACCGGAGACGAGGGCGCCCTCTCTTTCTGTAGCCAGAAGACAGTTGAGAATAGACGCTCTCCCTGATACACACTGTTACACATTCTGCTATACACGTAGTGTTACACACACCATGTAACACTCACCCTGATACACACTCTGTTACACATCCTGCTATACACATAGTGTTGAACACACCATGTTACACACACCATGTAACACTCACCCTGATACACACTCTGTTACACATCCTGCTATACACATAGTATTACACACACCATGTTACACACCATGTAACACTCACCCTGATACACACTCTGTTACACATCCTGCTATACACATAGTGTTAAACACACCATGATACACACACCATGTAACACTCACCCTGATACACACTCTGTTACACATCCTGCTATACACATAGTATTACACACACCATGTTACACACCATGTAACACTCACCCTGATACACACTCTGTTACACATCCTGCTATACACATAGTGTTAAACACACCATGATACACACACCATGTAACACTCACCCTGAGACACACTCTGTTACACATCCTGCTATACACATTGTGTTAAACACACCATGATACACACACCATGTAACACTCTCCCTGATACACACTCTGTTACACATCCTGCTATACACATTGTATTACACACACCATGTTACATACCATGTAACACTCACCCTGATACACACTCTGTTACACTCCCTGCTATACACATTGTATTACACACACCATGTTACACACCATGTAACACTCACCCTGATACACACTCTGTTACACACCCTGCTATACACATTGTATTACACACACCATACCTGTAACATCACTGATACACACTCTGTACACATCCCGCTATACACTAGTGTTACACACCATGTAACACACACCATGTAACACTTCCCTGATACACACTCTGTTACACATCCGCTATACACATTGTATTACACACACCATGTTACACACCATGTAACACTCACCCTGATACACACTCTGTTACACACCCTGCTATACACATTGTATTACACACACCATGTTACATACCATGTAACACTCACCCTGATACACACTCTGTTACACACCCTGCTATACACATTGTATTACACACACCATGTTACACACCATGTAACACTCACCCTGATACACACCCTGCTATACACATTGTATTACACACCATGTTACATACCATGTAACACTCACCCTGATACACACTCTGTTACACATCCCGCTATACACATTGTATTACACACACCATGTTACAGACCATGTAACACTCACCCTGATACACACTCTGTTACACATCCCGCTATACACGTAGTGTTACACACACCATGATACACACACCATGTAACACTCTCCCTGATACACACTCTGTTACACATCCTGCTATACACATTGTATTACACACACCATGTTACACACACCATGTAACACTCACCCTGATACACACTCTGTTACACATCCCGCTATACACATTGTATTACACACACCATGTTACACACCATGTAACACTCACCCTGATACACACTCTGTTACACATCCTGCTATACACATTGTATTACACACACCATGTTACATACCATGTAACACTCACCCTGATACACACTCTGTTACACATCCTGCTATACAATTGTATTACACACACCATGTTACACACCATGTAACACTCTCCCTGATACACACCCTGTTACACATCCTGTTATACACACTGTGTTACACACACCATGTTACACACCATGTAACACTCACCCTGATACACACTCTGTTACACATCCTGCTATACACATAGTGTTACACACACCATGTTACACACACCATGTAACACTCACCCTGATACACACTCTGTTACACACCCTGCTATACACATTGTATTACACACACCATGTTACACACCATGTAACACTCACCCTGATACACACTCTGTTACACACCCTGCTATACACATTGTATTACACACACCATGTTACATACCATGTAACACTCACCCTGATACACACTCTGTTACACATCCTGCTATACACATTGTGTTAAACACACCATGTTACACACACCATGTAACACTCACCCTGATACACACTCTGTTACACATCCTGTTATACACATAGTGTTACACACACCATGTAACACTCACCCTGTTACACATCCTGTTATACACACTGTGTTACACACACCATGTTACACACCATGTAACACTCTCCCTGATACACACTCTGTTACACATCCTGCTATACACATTGTGTTAAACACACCATGTAACACACACCATGTAACACTCACCCTGAGACACACTCTGTTACACACCCTGCTATACACATTGTATTACACACCATGTTACACACACCATGTAACACTCACCCTGATACACACTCTGTTACACATCCCGCTATACACATTGTATTACACACACCATGTTACACACCATGTAACACTCACCCTGAGACACACTCTGTTACACACCCTGCTATGCACATTGTATTACACACACCATGTTACACACACCATGTAACACTCACCCTGATACACACTCTGTTACACATCCCGCTATACACATTGTATTACACACACCATGTTACACACCATGTAACACTCTCCCTGATACACAC
This sequence comes from Branchipolynoe longqiensis, assembly GCA_030323885.1. Taxonomy (NCBI): domain Eukaryota; kingdom Metazoa; phylum Annelida; class Polychaeta; order Phyllodocida; family Polynoidae; genus Branchipolynoe; species Branchipolynoe longqiensis. The sequence continues at coordinate 4,109,760 of CM059192.1, read as the reverse complement.
CCTGTTACACATCCTGTTATACACACTGTGTTACACACACCATGTTACATACCATGTAACACTCACCCTGATACACACTCTGTTACACATCCTGCTATACACATTGTGTTAAACACACCATGTTACACACACCATGTAACACTCACCCTGATACACACTCTGTTACACACCCTGCTATACACATTGTATTACACACACCATGTTACACACACCATGTAACACTCACCCTGATACACACTCTGTTACACATCCCGCTATACACATTGTATTACACACACCATGTTACACACCATGTAACACTCACCCTGATACACACTCTGTTTCACATCCTGCTATACATATAGTGTTAAACACACCATGTTACACACACCATGTAACACTCACCCTGAGACACACTCTGTTACACACCCTGCTATACACATTGTGTTACACACACCATGTTACACACCATGTAACACTCCCTGATACACACTCTGTTACACATCCTGCTATACACATTGTATTACACACACCATGTTACACACCACGTAACACTCACCCTGATACACACTCTGTTACACATCCTGCTATACACATAGTGTTACACACACCATGTTACACACCATGTAACACTCACCCTGATACACACTCTGTTACACATCCTGCTATACACATAGTGTTAAACACACCATGTAACACTCTCCCTGATACACACTCTGTTACACATCCTGCTATACACATTGTATTACAGACCATGTAACACTCACCCTGATACACACCCTCTTACACATCCTGCTATGCACATAGTGTTACACACACCATGTTACACACACCATGTAACACTCACCCTGATACACACTCTGTTACACATCCTGCTATACACATAGTATTACACACACCATGTTACACACCATGCAACACTCACCCTGATACACACTCTGTTACACATCCTGCTATACACGTAGTGTTACACACACCATGTTACACACACCATGTAACACTCACCCTGATACACACTCTGTTACACACCCTGCTATACACATTGTATTACACACACCATGTTACACACCATGTAACACTCACCCTGATACACACTGTTACACATTCTGCTATGCACATTGTGTTACACACACCGTTGTAAAATATTCTGATTTACGGTATTGGGAGAATACAAATGTTCTATTACTGATCGGGTATACGTGACCAGGCGCATGTAAGTGTATATGTAGGTGCTGGTGGTGCCTGAGTGGGATGTAAATAGACATAGTGGTGCTGGCAGGGGCACTCAGAGCCTACCCCCTCCCCCCTCTGCTGGGTAGGATCACCACACCCAGGCTCAAGGCAGGTGGTGGTCAGGGGAGCCACACAGCTTGGTGGTGGTGGGCAGACCACTGGTAACCATGGGGACCAGGAATGCTGGATCCCTATTGGTAAAGCCAAGAATGCTTCTTTCCCATTGGGGGTAAAGGGTGGAGTGATACTCTACAATGAATCCATGTAACCATATAAATAATTAACCAGAGGGCTTGACCCTCTCTTCTTTCACACTTTGTATTTTTCCTTTCTCTTTGTCTGTACTGTTTCACTATAACCTGCCTACACAACCACAGATTCGAGCCGTAGACTTTACACCATGTTACACACATTATATCGCACACTATTTACTACATCGCATATTTCACACACCTGGTGGACACGTAGAACACACATACAAGGGCAACGAGAATAGCTCCGTGTGAAACTAACCTGAAGATTTCACACAGCCCATGTCCGTCACACATGAGACTGGGCCAGCCCTTGTAGACGCCCGTCGTGTTGGGAACCGGCGCAGTCCTGTTCAGCTGATGCACGTAGCGATACAGGTCGGGCACTGAGATCATGAACAACGACCCTGTGGAGACAAGTGGACTCTGACTGTCACATTGGTAAGTAACACATCAGACACTGTCACAGTGGTAAGTAACACATCAGACACTGTCACAGTGGTAAGTAACACATCAGGCACTGTCACTGTCACAGTGGTAAGTAACACATCAGGCATGGTCACTGTCACAGTGGTAAGTAACACATCAGGCACGGTCACTATCACAGTGGTAAGTAACAAATCAGACACTGTCACAGTGGTAAGTAACACATCAGACACTGTGACTGTCACAGTGGTAAGTAACACATCAGGCACTGTCACTGTCACAGTGGTAATTAACACATCAGGCACCATCACTGTCAGAGTGGTAAGTAGCACATCAGACACTGTCACAGTGGTAAGTAACACATCTGACACTGTCACTGTCACAGTGGTAAGTAACACATCAGTCGCTGTCACTGTCACAGTGGTAAGTAACACATCTGACACTGTCACTGTCACAGTGGTAAGTAACACATCAGACACTGTCACTGTCACAGTGGTAAGTAACACATCTGACACTGTCACTGTCACAGTGGTAAGTAACACATCAGTCACTGTCACTGTCACAGTGGTTAGTAACACATCATACACTGTCACAGTGGTAAGTGGTATTTACCGGTTACGGTCGAAGATGGCTGTGTGGAGGTGACTAGATGCATGGCACTTACCAGGCACGGTCGACTCCCCTGTGCCGAAGAGGACGTAGGTCGAGCCGTCGGCCGTCGTGTGCAGCACGGGCGGGGTGTACGTCTGCCTCCGGCGAGCCATCTCCAACACGCGCCCCACGGCACGGCCCGTCTTACCGCTCAGCACCACCAGGCGGCCGGGGCGCGTCCGGGCCTGGAACAAAGCGCGGCAACAAGTTACAGTTAGTGTTGTGTGACAGGTAGTGGTGTGTGAGAGGTAGTGGTGTGTGACAGGTAGTCGTGTGTGACAGGTAGTCGTGTGTGACAGGTAGTGGTGTTACATCCATGTATTAGTGTGACATGTAGTGGTGTGTGACATGCATGTATTAGTGTGACATGTAGTGGTGTGTGACATGCATGTATTAGTGTGACATGTAGTGGTGTGTGTGACATGCATGTATTAGTGTGACATGTAGTGGTGTGTGACATGCATGTATTAGTGTGACATGTAGTGGTGTGTGACATGCATGCATTAGTGTGACAGGTAGTGGTGTGTGATATGCATGTATTAGTGTGACGGGTAGTGGTGTGTTGCATGCATGTATTAGTGTAACAGTTAGTGGTGTGTGACATGCATGTATTAGTGTGACAGGTAGTGGTATGTGACAGGTAGTGGTGTGTGACATGTATGTATTAGTGTGACAGGTAGTGGTGTGTGACATGCATGTATTAGTGTGACAGATAGTGGTGTGTGACAGGTAGTGGTGTGTGACATGTATGTATTAGTGTGACATGTAGTGGTGTGTGACATGCATGTATTAGTGTGACATGTAGTGGTGTGTGACAGGTAGTGGTGTGTGACATGTATGTATTAGTGTGACAGGTAGTGGTGTGTGACAGGTAGTGGTGTGTGACAGGCATGTATTAGTGTGACAGGTAGTGGTGTGTGACAGGTAGTGGTGTGTGACATGTAGGTATTAGTGTGACATGTAGTGGTGTGTGACATGCATGTATTAGTGTGACATGTAGTGGTGTGTGGCATGCATGTATTAGTGTAACATGTAGTGGTGTGTGACATGCATGTATTAGTGTGAAGTAGTGGTGTGAAGCAATATTGTTGAAGTAGTGGTGTGTTACATGCATGTATTAGTGTGACATGTAGTGGTGTGTGACATGCATGTATTAGTGTAACAGTTAGTGGCGTGTGACATGCATGTATTAGTGTGACATGTAGTAGTGTGTGACATGCATGTATTAGTGTAACAGGTAGTGGGGTGTGACAGTTAGTGGTGTGTGACATGTATGTATTAGTGTGACAGGTAGTAGTGTGTGACATGCATGTATTAGTGTGACAGGTAGTGGTGTGTGACATGCATGTATTAGTGTGACATGTACTGGTGTGTGACATGCATGTATTAGTGTGACAGGTAGTGGTGTGTGACAGGTAGTGGTGTGTGACATGCAGTGGTGTGTGACAGGTAGTGGTGTGTTACATGCATGTATTAGTCGGATAGGTAGTGGTGTGTGACATGCATGTATTAGTGTGACAGGTAACGGTGTGTGACATGCTTGTATTAGTGTCTCATGTGGTGGGGTGCTACATGCATGTATTAGTGTGACAGGTGGTGGTGTATGACATGCACATATTAGTGTGACATGTAGTGGTGTGTGACATACATGTATCAGTCTGACAGGTAGTGGTGTGCAACAGGTAGTGGTGTGTGACAGGTAGTGGTGTGACAGGTAGTGGTGTTATAGGTAGTGGTGTGTGACATGCATGTATTAGTGTGAGAGGTAGTGGTGTGTGACATGCATGTATTAGTGTGACAGGTAGTGGTGTGTGACAGGTAGTGGTGTGTTACATGCATGTATTAGTCGGATAGGTAGTGGTGTGTGACATGCATGTATTAGTGTGACAGGTAACGGTGTGTGACATGCTTGTATTAGTGTCTCATGTGGTGGGGTGCTACATGCATGTATTAGTGTGACAGGTGGTGGTGTATGACATGCACATATTAGTGTGACATGTAGTGGTGTGTGACATACATGTATCAGTGTGACAGGTAGTGGTGTGCAACAGGTAGTGGTGTGTGACAGGTAGTGGTATGTGACAGGTAGTGGTGTTATAGGTAGTGGTGTGTGACATGCATGTATTAGTGTGAGAGGTAGTGGTGTGACATGCATGTATTAGTGTGACATGTAATAGTGTGTGACATGCATGTATTAGTGTGATAGGTAGTGGTATGTGACAGGTAGTGGTGTGTGAATGGTAGTGGTGTGTGACAGGTAGTTGTGTGTGACAGGTAGTGGTGTGTGACATGCATGTATTAGTGTGACATGTAATAGTGTGTGACATGCATGTATTAGTGTGATAGGTAGTGGTGTGTGATAGCTAGTCATGTGTGACAGGTAGTGGTGTGTGACAGGTAGTGGTGTGTGATAGGTAGTGGTGTGTGACATGCATGTATTAGTGTGATAGGTAGTGGTGTGTGATAGCTAGTCATGTGTGACAGGTAGTGGTGTGTGACAGGTAGTGGTGTGTGACAGGTAGTGGTGTGTGATAGGTAGTGGTGTGTGACATGCATGTATTAGTGTGACAGGTAGTTGTGTGTGATATGCATGTATTAGTGTGACATGTTTTGATTGATTGATTGATTGGTGGTTTCTTTACGCCGTGTCGGCAGCATAGGCCATATTCACGGCGAGAATTGTTTGTTTTTTATTCAACCATCGCTTGTACAGAATGCAAAAGCACAGAATTACTTTTGTGTCAGTACACTGTGGATTTAAAAAGCTCACAGTTATATAATTTGTGGCTAAAGGAAATAGAATTAAGAAAAAAGTTAAAGGTTGTTAATTGATCTAATTTTTTAAGGAACTATATGTGATGATATAGACCAGCTGCCCTTTTACATTCAGGGGAGGGTACCCCTTGAGCAGAAAAGCATGTGTAAGCCGTGAGTGGCCAATACGGCAGCAGCTAAGGACCACTTGGTCCCGCTGACCTCCCGCATGAGTCTGTGGTGGTTTTCCCACAGATGGTTCAATTTATTTAAGTTTATTAATGTTTTCATCCCACTCATTTTGCCATTTGGATTGTATGTGGGTGGCTATTAGTAGTTTCAGATCAGAGGGAGGGATCGGACACGGTTCAAGATCACAGTTCAGGGCCTTCTTCGCAGCCCAATCAGCTCATTCATTTCCTTGTATGCTCACATGGCCAGGCACCCAGCACAGGTGGATGTCATACCCATCCATTGGCAGTTGGTTCATTTTATAAATGACCATTGCTAGAATAGGGTGATTCATTTTCAGTCCAGCAACAGCCATGAGGCAGGAGAACGAATCACTGTATATTATTTATATTCTTGCGGACAGACAACGACACAAAGTTAATAGTTGGATGAGAAATTCTCTGGCTGAACCTCGAAAGGCCCCTCCGTTTATTAACAAAGCTTAATACTAACAATATAAAGTCAAATTTGCGGCCGAAAGGATAGCTGATAGCGACCGCGCCGCGCGAAGTCAACTCACCCGGGCCCCCGGCCCCCTGATTGGCTGGAGTCGAGTGGCCCGGGCCAACCCAGCCGGGTGAGTCTAGGTGGCACAGCGCGCACCAGCCCTACCCTGGCAGGTGATACTAAGGCCCTGCAGCCTAAATAATATGGGCATAACTCGTTATACAATACATAACATAGTTAGTGTGGTTGGATACCTCGATACACTCCAACGCGAGGAGTGCTCGGGCTTCCGCAGTGAAAATCGAGCTCTGATCGGGCAAGCGTACGCCAAATTTCTTCCGTCAGCAGACTGCCGCAGCAGCTACTCAGCTTTCGTCTTTCGAACCATCAGTGTATATGGAGAGGTGGTCTGCAAACTGGCCTTGAATCTCTGCATGCAGTCCTTGTTACTCGAGTGGATGTGTCAGACTTCCTCAGTTCCGTCAGTCGGAGGATAACCGATGGCTTTCTCAATGACCACGGGGGATGCTCGGGCTTCTGCAGTCAAAATCGAGCTCTGATCGGGCAAACGTACACCAAATCTTTCCCATCGGCAGACTGCCGCAGCAGCTACCCTGCTTTGGTCTTTCAAACCATCAGTGTATATGGAGAGGTGGTCTTCAAACTGGCCTTGAATCTCTGCATGCAGTCCTTGGTACTCGAATGGATGTGTCCCTGACTTCCTCAGTTCCGTGAGTCGGAGGATAACCGATGGCTTTCTCAACGACCACGGGGGATGTTCTGGGACTTTGGCACGTCCAACACGTCCAAACCCAAGGCCTCCAAATGAGGTTTCATTCGAAGCCTCAGTGGCCGGATGTAATTCGGCCTGGCTTCATACATGGATTTGTCATGTTGCTCGAATAGACAATTGTGTGCAGGATTCATTGCATTAGTTTTTATCTTGACTATATATTGCATGGCCAGTTTGATTCTCCTGTTGTTAAGTGATGGTTCATTGGCTTCGACGTAAAGGCTCTGAACCGGTGAGGTGCGGAAGGCCCCAAGGGCCAGGCGCAGTCCCTGGTTGTGGATCGTGTCTAGCAGCCCAATATATGATTTCCTTGCGGAACCATATACTATGCTGCCGTAATCCACTCGTGACCGAACCAAGGTTCTGTACACCGAGAGCAGAACATCTCTGTCCGCTCCCCACTCTGAGCTGGTCAGCACCCTCAGAATATCTAGCGCTTTCAGGCATCTTGTTTTCAGGTACTTTATATGTGGCACAAAAGACAGTTTTGCGTCGAGAATGAGGCCCAGAAATGTGGTTTTCTCAACGATTTTAATGGGATCCCCATCCAGGGTCAGCTCCGGTGCCGCATGCATTCTACGCAGCAGGCAGAAGTGCATGCAGACTGTTTTGGTCTTGGAAAATTTGAAATCGTTCAGAACTGACCATCGATGGATCCCATTTATGCTTGGTTGTAGCTGTCTCTCTATGACATTCATGTTAGCACTGCTGTAATATAAAACAAAGTCGTCCATGAAAAGACTACAGGAGACCCCCCGCTTTACCGCAGCAGCAATACCATTGACCTTGACCCCGAAAAGGGTCATGGCCAGTATTCTGCCTTGAGGTACTCCTAGTTCCTGTGAGTGTAGGCTGGAATAGGTAGTCTTGACACGGACGCGGAAATGCCTGAAGGCTAGAAAGCTCTTGGACTTTTCTTCCGAAGGAGAGGAGCACTACAACTCCCCATTCAGTATGGGTAAGTTGAGGTGTTCTTTGGAAACCTCGCATGACACAGCAGTTGGACATCTCCCCGAATCTGCACTGAGACTGTTGCTTCAACTCTTCAACAACATCTGGGAGTCGGTTGTCATCCCCACCTCTTGGCGGCAGGCAACAGTAATACCGATTTCCAAACCTGGTAAAGACCAGAGTGAAGCCAACAACTATCGTCCCATAGCCCTCACAAGCTGCATCTGTAAAACCATAGAGCGTATGGTAAACAACCGCCTCGTCTGTCTACTGGAGTCAGGACACCACCTGTCCAGCCTCCAATGTGGCTTCAGATGGGCCCGCAGCACCCTAGACCATTTGGTGCGCATGGAGACCTTCATAAGAGATGCTTTCCTTAAGAAGGAGCATGTTGTGGCTGTCTTTTTCGACCTCGAAAAAGCCTATGACCCAACGTGGCAGCACGACATCATGGAGGATCTCCATGCGATTGGCCTTCATGGGCACCTGCCAATTTTCATCAAGAACTTTCTAGCCTTCATGCATTTCCGCATCTGTGTCAAGACTACCTATTCCAGCCTACACTCACAGGAACTAAGAGTACCTCAAGGCAGCATACTGGCCATGACCCTTTTCGGGGTCAAGGTCAAGGGTATTGTTGCTGTAAAGCGGGGGGTCTCCTGTAGTCTTTTTGTGGACGACTTTGTTTTATATTACAGCGGCGCTAACATGAATGTCATAGAGAGACAGCTACATCATCATCATCATCATCATCATCATGCTGTCGGTCGCGATGCGACAACAACTGCTTTCATTACTTGACTGCCGATCTCCATTTAGCTCTCTGCTGTGAAAGTGATATCCATGAGTCGGTCTTAATGTCTCTCAGCTTCAGGTTTCTCTTGATGGTATCCTTGAACCAGAGACGAGGGCACCCTTTCTTTCTGTAACCAGAAGACAGTTGAAAATAGAGGATCTGCTTTGGTAGCCTGTCTGATGACATCCTCATGAGGTGTCCGGAGATTCTTTTTGATCAGATCTTCCATAGAGGGCAGCCCCGTCCGTTCGAGTATTTCCTTATTTGTCACTTTGTCCTTCCAGGTTAGCCTCATGATTGAACGCAGATGTCGCATCATGAAGGCATGTCGTGATCGCCTTTTACGATTTGCAAGGGGGTGCAAGGGAACTATTCTACCCCGGTTCCCCACGGGGGGGGGGGGGGGGGGGGGGGAGTGTGACAGGTAGTAGTGTGTGACATGCATGCATTAGTGTGACAGGTAGTGGTATGTGATAGGTAGTGGTGTGTGACAGGTAGTCGTGTGTGACAGGTAGTCGTGTGTGACAGGTAGTCGTGTTACATGCATTTATTAGTCGGATAGGTAGTGGTGTGACATGCATGTATTAGTGTGACAGGTGGTGGTGTGTGACATGCATGTATTAGTGTGACATGTGGTGGGGTGCTACATGCATGTATTAGTCTCACAGGTAGTGGTGTGTGACATGCATGTATTAGTGTGACATGTGGTAGGGTGCTACATACATGTATTAGTGTGACAGGTGGTGGTGTGTGACATGCATGTATTTGTGACAGGTAGTGGTGTGTGATATGCATGTATCAGTGTGACAGGTTGTAGAATCTAATGCTCGGATCTGTGTCTGTGTTTGTAGGTTATGAGGAAAACAATACAGACAAAGAGAAAGGAAGAGAGTAAAGTGTAAGAGAGAGAGTCCAGCCCTCTGGTTTATTATTATATAGTTACATGGGTTCTTGGTAGAGTATCATACCACCTCCTTCCACCAATGGGAATCGAGCATTGCTGGCCTCACCGATAGGAATCCAGCATTCCTGGTCTCCATGGATACCACTACCAGTGGTCTGCCCACCACCAGTAGCTGTATCTCCCCATGGCCACCACAAACCTTGACCTTTTGAGTGTGGTGACCCCTAACCCAGCAGAAGGACTAGGACCTGAGTGCAATCACACCCAGACCTGCCAGCACTACTATGTCTATTTATCAGTAATAGAACATCTGTATTCCCCCCCTGCCGAATATCGGAATATTTTACAACGTACTCTGCCCCTCCACTTCTTTCCACCTGCATCCTAATAATGCAGCGAGGAAAGAAGTTTACATCTCTACATTGTTTCTATATTACCTTGTTGAATCCACCAACCAATAAGTAATAATTTCTTAATATCTAACAATTTTAATGGATAAGGTCTTCAGACTTCGAATCATAAAAAAACTAAATGTATCATCACCTTTTTTCTGCCACTTACGAAGAACATAAACCATTTTTGACCTTCAATATGATGTTTAAAGATGTGTGCAAACAATCTGCAACCATTTTTAGTCCAATCCAACCTTTTTCCAACTCTGTGACACTTCAGAGGTCCTTGTGACACTCTAGATGTAAGTCTTCAGTCCGACAGCATTAACTTTACATTGCTACAAACCGGCTTTAGCGCTACTACCATTTAGTCCTTAATCGATACACATGGCCCACCCATTTTGTCTTTCCGGCTGTCAAACTAGCAGAAACCCAACGACGTCGATGGTAGATGCGTGGTTGTTCGACAGGTCTCCATACACATAACATTGCGGATCTCAGCTCTATGGGAAAACAAGGCTTAAGCGGTTTGAATCGATGACCTAGTTTCACGGACTATTTATTTTCTTGTATAAACCGACTAAATACTCTGATTTCACCAAAAATAAGTCGTTTTGAGTGGAAATAAAGGCACAAATAGCTTCAAAATGTCGTTTTGCACGTTATGTACACATATCTAACATCAAATATCACTTTTAACAAAAATAGCACGAACGACAGAAAGCTGTATACCCACAGCGAATACTCAGTGTCAAAAGGTAAACAAAGCAATGACAGCAGTTCGCCTCAAACTTGGAAATTACAGTTTCACCCATCCCAAAGACCAATAACCCAAGATACTGTAGTGAGCTGCACCCAATATCTATTCTCCCTCTTCCTGGCAAAATCATAGAACAAATAATACATGATGAGATAAAAACATTTTTAGAGTCTTCCAATTACCTAACCACCCAACAAAATGGATTTAGAAAAGACAGATCAAAAACTAGGGCATTGGCCTCTCTTATGGATGAGTTATTGACCACCATGGACAAAGGTGAACTTACAATTGCAGTATACCTCAACTTCAAAAAAGCTTTTGATACAATTGACCATAGAGTACTATTGCAGAAAATCCAGAAAGCAGGACTGGGGAAGAAAACCTGTACATTCATGGCCAACTACTTAACTAATAGGAAACAATGCACAAAACTTAATGACACTGAGTCAACCATCAGGACTATTCAAACTGGAGTTCCGCAGGGTTCAACCCTGGGCCCCCTTCTGTTTTTAATCTTTATAAATGATTTACCCCAAGTATCAGAGGATGCAACATTCACATTATTTGCAGACGATGCAGCAGTCACAGTACACAATATAGATTTCCAAATAGCAACTGATCAGGTTTGGACAGTGCTGACCAGGGTTAACCTGTAGTGTAGTGAAAACAAACTATCCCTTAACACCAATAAAACTGAGTTTGTCATTTATGGCACCGAAGCAAGGAAGGCAAGAGCACAACCCATTACACTGCATATTGGTGGAAACCAAATTAAGGAGGCAAGTGCACACAAGTATTTAGGAACAGTGATATATTTTACCTTAAATGGGAATCAACAGCTGGCTAGACTAACTCAATCATTGGCACTAAAAATGACTACAATCAGGAAGAAGCGAAAACACTGCCCTACTGCTATATAAATCAACAGTTCTACCAATAATAGACTATAATGATATAATTTATGGATTGCTCACAAAGTAGAAACTGACTAAGCTACAAAGGATCCAAAACCGGGCGTTAAGAACAATTTATTGGGGCAAAACACTAAGTGTACAGGATATGCATGACAAAGCAAACCTAGATTACCTAATGGTTAGAAGAGATTCACATCTCCTATCACTTATGTACAGAAGAGCCAGAGAGACCCAATATATAGACAACACAAAAAGGAATACTAGATGCGCTGATTCGACTCTACTCAAAGTCCCCAAGCCTTCCACAAACAAACTAATTAAAGCACCAATTTACAAAGGCAGCATGATATGGAACAACCTACTAGCCAGAACCAGGGCAGTGTCCTCTTACCTAGAATTTAAAAACTCACTAAGAGTAGATCGAATTGGGCAGGCCCTTATGCAGTTGCAGTAAAGTATATTCCATGGCGTCACCATACCGTAAGTGGCAGACCACCGAACCCTCAGCCTCGGTTTCTCCCCCCCCCCCAACCCCCACTTTTTTTAATTTATTGCTGTTCCTCTGTTATCTCCATCCAACCATATACGATGACAGAGACGGTCCAGGTAAAAATGTGAAATTTAAGACCTAAATTCACTGGGATTGGTCCTACTGCTTCACTGGTCACAGCTGGTCAGGTGCATTATTAACAACCCCACCCCAACAACATAATTCATAAACTCACATAACTAACTACACTAGAGTTACACTAGAATATTCCTAACAAACAAACATTTATATACCGCTTGCCTAACTGCAACTGAACATTAAAAAAATTGTGTATTCAACAGGTATTGTACACCTTATTCTATATACCTTTTGTGTAAATAACCCTGAATTGAAAAATGTCTGGAAGACCAGTGCTTCGGCACTGACAAAAGACATATTCAGCAGAATAAACATATTTACACCAAAAGAGCTACGTATATTATTAAATAATACTAGATTTCTAGCTTTTAGCTTTAGTTTTACATGCTGTCGCGGTTTCCATACACTTTCTTCAGCTGTTGCCATCGTTTCTTCATGTTAATATTCTCCTTTGGTGTTATTTCAGTTCTCCGCATTGAACTACTGCGTTAACATTGCGATATTGATGGTATCGATCCAGTCTTGTAGGGTCACTATTGATCTTGGTCTTTCTTCACATTTAACATATATCTGAGTTTTATTCAGTAAAGTCTTCTTGAATAATACATTTCCTCTCAAGTGTTTTCTTTCAACTATTGAATCTGTCCACATAGATTATAGCATACCTATACACATTTTCCAGCTCAAAGATAATTAATCAGATCCATAGATTAATATCAACAATGTCAATGGCAGCATAAAGTTAATAAATTGCATGACAATAAATGGGAATATTCAACACATTTTGATGTCCATGAATTTCAAATGAACCAACCTTTCATGGCAATAAGTGGGAATATTCGACACATTTTTATGTCCATGAATTTCAAATGAACCAACCTTTCAAGACAATAAATGGCAATATTCGACGCATCTTTTTGTCCATGAATTTCAAATGAAAATGCTGTTTCATACTACAACATTCCAACAGTTCATAGCATTTTATAGTATTTCTCGGCCGAATCCAAGCAAACATTTTATATGCAAAATTAGTAATATTAGTAATATCTATTCGTTATGTATTGTCAATCTACTGTATATTACTATTGGTCAACATATAAAAACACGGATGCTCTGCCGCTGTGAGCACCCTATGTAATTACAAAACTCTCCCCCTTCATTTCACCTGTGATGCAATCAGCCTAATCAATTTAACCATGTCTGGAAAGAGGAAGGAAAACTAGTCACACAGATGAACAGTGAATAAGTTGTGCTTTATTGGCAGCAACTCCTGTCATCCCCCTTACAGCACCTGTACTCCTCATATACTGCCCACACTATGTCTCATTGTCACTTTAGCCTGTATACTGAAACAGTGCCCACAACCCATGGGACAGGAGTCCTATGGCTCTGGATACACTCAATTTGAATAGGTGAATTTGGATAGCATCAGACAGAGTGTCTGGGGTCCTGCTCTAGAGTAGGTGTGTCTCACTCAAGAGCCAGGATGAGAGTAATTTTCCTTCAGTGTGTCTGAGGCAAAATCTTGAATAATTAATTAGTTGAGACTAGTGTGTGGTCAGGATAGGCCAAGGGAGTCAGGTGACCGGACATTCCCCAGCCAGCCAATGAGACACTCCCCACAGACTGGGTGGGTGACCACCCCATTAGGGGCTGTCACTCAAACCAGCTGCAGGTGGTGTACTCTATACATATGCAAATTAGGCAGGTGGGTCAGTCGGTGGTCTTGGGTGGACAGGATCTTGCAACAGTTACAGATATTGTATATAGTAAAATCATTCTTTTCCTCTTTTGTATTCTTTATGAACACATAGAGAACATTTCAATCATCATGTACTGTTTCTTGCAAAGGAGCTCTTTTCATTAACTCCAAACATCATATATAACAGATAGTTTACATCATTCAGCATCATATACATTTCCATCAACTCCACTCATAATGTATAACATATAGTTTACCTCACTCAGCATCATGTACCATGGGAGTGGAATTCTATTAGTTTTAGTTACTTTTAGTTTACATAACATAAGTCCCACTCCGACATCCAAGAATAATAATGCTCTCTGCCAATATATAATTCTTAACCGAAAATCCGTATATTTTTACAACGTCCCTCTTCCATTTCTACTTGTGCAAAACCATCAAGAAAAATGGAAGCCCTTAAACATTACGTCGTTTTCGGTTTAAGCCAGAGCGAGTGCCATACAGTGGAGTAATTATGAGTTATCGATAGACCCTGTACTCTGTACCAATTATGAGCTGTCAAGAGACTTTGTACTCCGTACCAATTATGAGTTTCCACTCTTTTTGCATTTTACTTAGGTAAATTCTCCACTGTATTGGCTACTCCTCCCTTAGTCACTGTTAAAGTTTTTCGTCCCGTTTTCTGTCTTTTTCCAGTTCTCCACCACCTTGAAGACCATTCCTGTCTACTTGTTTACACTAATTGTTTTTAGACAAGAACAGCCCCAAAATCTACAGTTAGAGTGGTGGTCCCAAAGTAGACGGTGGCTTTGACCCGGCTAGCTTGCTACCTATCTACACTAGCACTACTCCCCCCTTCATTAATATTGCTTTTATATTTAACCAGATGTCTTTTTATCCTCCTGTCATCGTCCAAGCTGTGTCAGCCAATTCTCTTGCGCGCCCATGCCCCCTTTAAAACTCATGATAAAAAAAAATATAACAATTAGTTTTAAAAATAGGGTAAGCAGGACAGAATAATGACACCAGCAGGGAACCATGACGGGTCAGATCTTGTATAAGACTATCAGGTCAAATATTTCTAGCAGTGATTGATCCAATCAACCGATGTCGATTACCATACAAGATAATCAAATCCACTCTTTCTCCGCCATGATTGCTTCCCCCCAATCATCGACCGGTTGGTCCCCCGATCCTCCATCACTTGAATGGCCCGAATCAACCAGATGACTCGCATCAATCAACTGACTTGAATCCTCGCCTATATTTTAATTTGTTCCTCCCTTAATGGTCCTGTGACCTTCCTAATTTATTGATCCCGTCGATCATGGACCCTAGCTCAATCAAATGACCCGGATCAATCAGATGACCCGAATCAATCAACCGCCTAGAATCCCTCAAATGAACTCAATCATTTCTCTTCCCTCAATGGTCCATTGACCCTCCTACTATTGACCCGTCGATCATCAATCCCAGCTCAATCGAATGACCCGGATCAATCAGATGACCCGAATCAATCAACCGACTAGAATCACTTCAAATGAACTCAATCATTTTCTTCCCTCCATGGTCCATCGACCCTTCTAACTTATTGACCCCGTCAATCATTGACCCAAAGATCAATCAAATGTCCCGAGGCAATCAGATGACTCGAATCAATCAACTGCCCTGAATCACTCGAATGCCCATTGTGGCACCCACCGCCGATGCCCACACCAGTGGTGTGCACATCGTCGTGAGCCCACGCATGTCTGCAGCCTGTCCGGCACCGCATACCACCGATTGGACGTACCGCCGCGGATTACGGATCCGGTCTTCAATCGTGGTAATACGCGCACCGCGATCCGCACCTGTACTTATTGTATTCATCCAGAAACCCCCTTGGATTCTAACACAAACAAAAATCTGACTGGTGCTCGGATTACGTCCCTGTCGCACACTAACCCACGAGTACATGTAAATGGAGGGAATCGGTGGACATGCCTCGCGTCACCGCACCGTCCGTCCTACCCTAGGTCGTCTTTTCTCCCCTCTCTAACAACCACATCCCTGGTTTTAACACACAACCCAAAAAAAAAATCTGACTGGTGCCTGGATCACGTCCCTGTTGCACACTAACCCACGAGTACATGTAATTGGAGGGAATCGGTGGGCACGTATCGCGTCACCGCACCGTCCGTCCTAGCCTAGGTCGTCTTTTCTCCCTTATCTAACAACCACCTCCCTGGTTTCCACAAATTCTGACTGGTGCTCGGACCCCGTCCCTGCCGCACACTAACCTACGAGTACTCGTACATGGAGCGAGGCGGTGCGCACACAGCGCGTCACCGCACCGTCCGTCCTACCCTAGGTCGTCTTTCTCTCTTATCTCTTATTGTCGTACACGCGGACTCGTCCCTGTCGGACAGCGTCGTCCGGTTCGATCATGGGAGCAGCCCGAGGCGCGAACTCGTCTATGGCTCAACCTGTGCCTGATGGGTCAGGTGGCCGCTAGGACCTTCCCATGGCTATACCACGCCAGTTTTATGCAAGCAGGAATCAGAGAGGCGCATAATGTTACATTAAATCCTCCCCCCCTTACTTCGCGACTGCGGGTTCATTGCAAGCAGGAAACCGAGGAAAGACCAATTGCTATAATTAGCTTCCCCCCCCTATACTTGTATCTTACAAGCAGGAATCAGAGAGGCGTATAATATTTAATTAAATCCTACCCCCTTACTTGTTCATTGTGGGTTGGGCGGGCAGCCTAATTTCCCGTTATTCCCAATTACCCCGAGCACTACCAGGATCCCGGTTAGCTATCCGTGACCCGACCGAAAGGCTTGGGAACGGTTAGGGAGTAGGTGGCTGGAAATCCTTTGATGGCAAGCTCCAGCGGTTCCGAGCAATTCTCACTCCATTTACCATACAACTCGGTCACTTTCGACCCGTTAATTATGTCGGAATGAGCAACTCCGTCTGTCTTGACATTTATACAACGTCCCTGCTCATCCCCCTCAATTCGGTTCTGACGCACGAGACGTGCATACCGACTGTGAACTAACAGTACCCCTAATAGACAGCTCGGAAACATATACATAACTACGCAAATTATGCAATGTCCCTGCTCCTCCCCAATCTTTATGGTTCAGACGCACAAGAGTGCATCCACCTGCGCAATACGTACTACCCTTTACAAAAAACAGCTCGGAAAAACTTGTCAATAACCACCCAAGTTATACAGCGTCCCTGCCCGTCCCCAACTTTTATGGTTACGGTGCAACGGCACTGCACACACTTGTTGGTAACCTCCACTGCCCTCTATACGGGAGCGTACCCAGCTCCAATACTGAGCCCTGCGCCCTATATCGTGCAACCGGATCCTCCTGGATCATCAACGGGGAAGGGGCGAGTAGTTCTTTGGACTCATAGACCACCCCCTCCCTGCACCTCGTCACTTTACCTTTCCCTTTTCTTGAGCGTCTGCATCCTTTACAACGAGCTTGGCATCTGTAATGACAATATGCGGCACCACACAACACTACTATACCAGCTACTGCCAACAAACAATACCATAGTATACTAAAGTGTTCAACTCGGACGTACTCGTCCGGTACCTGCACCAGACCGTCCATCGACATCAGGGGGACTTGTAACTCGGGCAGCCGCTTGAGCTGCTCTCTCATCACTCGGTGGAGGACGGGAGGCCATGAGACATTCAAGGCTGGTAGATCCAGCCTTGGTGGCATCCGTTGTATGTTCACGGTCTCATGTTTCACTGTCAATGTTCGCAGAAGCCAACCTCTGCCCTCCACCAAGCACGCCTCCGGCACCTGTAGCAATGTCGGGCCGGTGACCTTCTGGTTGGTTTGAGGCAGTCCTCTACAACGAACAGCCACGTCGACATACGGCCCGTGGGGAGCAACGCACACGTCACCCATGCCCTCCACAGGTGCCACTACGGTGGCAGACACAGTCTTTTGGATCTTCGTGATCCGCAGCTTGCAGTCCTCCGGTTTCGTCCCCGTCACGAGCGCCACTTCGCAGGTCTGGTAGGTCATCTCCATGGCGGGATAGCACACCATGGGCCGACTGCCCATGCAAGCTTCTGGATAGAAGCTCGCTTTCCGTCCTGTGCTCACCGCGATCCTGGCCTTCCCTACCACGGTCCTTAAGTGTTCGTTGTCTAGCAGCACTGGTAGGTATGTCAAGTGGTATGCCGAATACTTCTCCGGGCCAACCATCTGCAGTCCCATGCGGAAGGCGATCGACGCGTCCGGACCCCACACGGCCTCTATCCTTGTATTACGATAGTACCAGTGCAGATCGAGACCGCGAAAGCCTATATCCCTCGCCGCCTCCCTCACCAGTGTCAGCTGCGCCGGCCTCAGTAATGTCTCTGTTAACATGCCGCGCTCCAGCTGGATCACCATGCGGTGGTACAAGGCCTGCTTCGCCACATAATTGCCCACTACGCTCTCCAGCTCCTCCACCGCCAGCCTCACTCATTGCAGCAACACTAAATCATTGGAGTCTGCCGTCATGTTCTTCGCTTCGTCCCTCACCAAGGCTATTGTCATGGGGGTGATGAAAATGGGAGATACTGTGCCTAGAGCGGGACTCGAACCCACATCTCTTTGCATTCCGGGCCAGTGTGCTAACCATTACACCACCTAGGCTCCCTGATATCAACACACTCCCCACGCCTACCTGTCTATGTGGTTACTTGCCTGAGAGGTCAGTGCAGACCACTACACTCGTCCCCCTGGAATTGTAAGTCTTGTAATGCTTACAATTACATACATACAGGCAATGCACTAACACATACATACACAGGGTAGGTTCAACAACCATACAGCGCAAAGCTTGTACAGGATCCTGATCACGGCAACCAGTGTCATGGGGGTGATGAAAATGGGAAATATTGCGCCTAGAGCGGGACTCGAACCCACATCTCTTTGCATTCCGGGCCAGTGTGCTAACCATTACACCACCTAGGCTCCCTGATATCAACACACTCCCCACGCCTACCTGTCTATGTGGTTACTTGCCTGAGAGGTCAGTGCAGACCACTACACTATCATCGATTCGACTACAGAAACATGCTTCGCTAATTGCAGCTGGATATTTCGTGTTCTATTCATCATGGAAATCATGTGCAAATGGTTATGCCTCAGGGCCTGCGTCTGTAGTCTGTGGGCAGCAATAGCCAGTTGCACCCTTTTCAGTTGTGCTTGGCTTACCGTACCAAACAGCCACGACGCTGCCTCCCCTATCGCATTAACCAGTCTCCGCTTAGGCCGTTTAGTTACCAACTGTAGGAAATCTACAGGGTCATGTTTTACTCTGGCCTGCAGGACTCCGAGCTTCATGTTCCAATGATGAATATTCACAGACCATCGGTTCGCAGTCAGCTTCCCCATATAGCCCCGTACTTGTGAGACCCATTGATCCACCGGTGGCCGGCTAGGTGGCGTGATCAGCACCACCAGCTGCCACACAGCAGACACCGTCCTCACTTCTCCTTGGCTTCATACTAGGACGCCATCATCTTTAAATAGGTCGGTGCTGCCGGCCAGAGGTAGGCAGCACCAGATGACGCCCACGTGCCAGTACAGAGACCACATGGTCGGAACGACAGAGGTATATATTTGCAGTCCTTGGGGTGATATCCCTCGAGGAGATCGTGTCCCGCAGCACTATATTAACAGTGAAACCGGACAGATCCAGATATCAGTCCTGACCGCTATACCCAACAAACCCTGGGTATATATCGAACACCCCCATACTGCCGCAATCAACTGGACAACCCCTGAATGCAATTTAGTTGCACCCCGGAGGGTCCCGAAGCTAAAAAAAACAAACTTTTTAGTCTTAAAAACACGCCTTGGTCTTCAGGACAAGCGTCTCCCGATGCTTCTTCAACACTATTGTTCAAAATGATCTCACTCGGCACTGACTGCTCTCCCGCACCTCTCGAGGGTTCCAGTCCGACGTGAATCTTCTCCAACTTAAGTATTGTTCAAAATATTCTCACTCGGCACTGACTGCTCTCCCGCACCGCTCGAGGGTTCGAGTCCGACGTGAATCTTCTCCAACTTCAATATTGTTCAAAATATTCTCGGTTGCTGCCGATCGACGATGGGTACGGTTCGATCCCGGCGCGCCAATTCGTGCTACACCGGGCGATGTCCGCGCACCGTCCGTCCCTATGCTTCGGTCCTTGCTACACCGGCGTCGCTCGGTCCACTTCTTTATCGCACACTCACCGTCTCGGTACTTTTATCTGGGCTACACCGGCGTCGCTCGGTCCACGATTTACTGCACACTCACCGTCCCGGTGCTTTTATCTGCGCTACACCGGGTGGCGCTCGGTCCACTTATTTATCGCACACTCGTCGTCGTTAAGCTTTTCTCCGCGCCACACCGGGTGGTTTATATCAAGTCGCCGTGCAGGGTATATATGGACACGCCTCACCGCCCCTGCGGTCAGCCACCTAACTCCCTTATCACTCACCACGCCCCTGCTGCTATACTGGTCACCGTTGATGTACTAATTCACTGTCTTTAGTAGCATTTACACCAATGTCTGTGTTTTTGACCTATCAGCGGGTGAGAGTGGAGAGGATCCTTCCCACTAAGCACTGACATCCACACAATGTTCGTGTAAATCTATTATATCAGCACCGAATGTCTGTGGAAATTATGCCGTCCAGTGGCAATTATCAATAAAGTTTCCCAATTCCCTCTGGCTAACTTGGAGGCTCCCCGATGTCGGCGCCGTGTCCCCCTTATGGCCTGTAGGCTGTGTTATGGGGTTTCAGGTCCTAGCCACACCTCAGGTCGAAAAATAAAAATGTTTTTAAATTCCGCCCAGTGTCGGAACAGAAATCACACAATGTTTGTGCACCTTTCTCCGTTGAGGTGGGTTGGGGTTTTCCGTCCTAGGCACCCTTCAGGCACCGGGCGACCTGTACACGATAACACACACAACTCCGTCGCCCATGCGTCCTAATTGGAGGGAAAATTACACAATGTTCGTGCTGTGTCTTACCGCCCGTACCAGGTCGTCGGCCTACGGTGGTTGCTCGTCCTAGCAACACTTCCGGTCCCACAAAAAAAAAATTATTTCAATTATTTTTGGCCAGTGTTGGGACAGGGGACCACACAATGTCTGTGTACAGCCCACCAGTGTGCAACACTCATACAATGTTAATGTAGTGTTGTGGCCAACACAATGTTCATGTAAATGTCTGCCACACCCACATGTGTGTGTAAATGCTCACCTGGTGTCGTGAAATCACACAGTGTCTGTGAATGCTGGGCTGTACACACGGTCTATGGCACCCTCCTCTGCTCGTTATAACGCACCTATGGATACAACGACACACTGCCAAAGCAAACAAAAATCTCAAAGTTCCAAGATTATGTGTTGCTGATAATAAAAAAAATCTTATACATCCACATATATTTATATGATTGCTCCACCATACCTCCAGACTACTGCTCTGTCCTCCAACCTCCACAGAACACCTCCACACACGCTATACAGGCGCGCTTCGCGATGTGCTGTTCCTGTTGATCTGGGATAGCCTCAATCAGTCTGGTTTTCTCACGGGTGTGAGAACGCAGCACACGGGTGTTGTAACACTCTGGGCTGGGTGTGGGTGGTGGGGGGCGCTTGACTGCACCGGTGACCGTCAGTCTATGTCCCAACTCACGTGTCGTGTCAGGCGAACTCGTCAGGCGTGTCCCGTCAGGCGCGGTCAGCATACGTGTCGCGTCAGGCGAGCTGGGCTGCTGGGTCCCGGGAAGGCGTGTGGATGGCGGGTGGGTGGGGGGTCCCCTCGCCTCCCACAAGATTTCATGCCACGCCTCCCTCACCTCCTCCGCCATCTCCGGCGCGTGGGGGAGGGGTGCGCGGGGTGGGGGGAGGGCGGTCTGAGTCTCATCCAAGGCCCCGCCCCCTCGCTTGCACCCGCGTCGTGGGTCGACCTCCATCACCGGGTTGCGTTCCGGGGTGCGTTCCGGGTTGCGTTCCGGGTCGCTGCTCACCGTGGGCGGGCACGCCGGGGCCATTGTCGTACCCGGGCCGGGTTCGTTCCGCTTCACCACCTGTTCAGGGAACCGGGGGACAGAACAAGGGAAAGACACGCCAGCACCCACTCAACCCTTCGTCACTCGGATCTGCATGCACACACTTATTTTCTTTCCCATGCACACACTCAGCATTTTTATCACCCCTGGCATCCTGCACGCATGTACCATCATTTTTACCATCCCTGACTTCCTGCCCACCTGCAGTCTCACCCCGCACATACCTTTTACTACTCTTAATTACCCCAATGTCAGTTGATGCACGCCTTTTGTTGTGGACCCTGTCTTGCATGTTTTGTCCCTCACCATGCACTTCCTGGCCTCTAGCATGCATCGCGCGTACCATGTTGCCAGGCCGTTTACAGCCCATAATTGGAGAACCCTCAATTACCTCTGCTGGCCCTGACTCCACACGCCATCCCCCACGTGTCTGCATCGCATGAGTGCTCGGTACCCGTGCCCTCTCACACTCACTGTTCATGACCCTTGGTTCTGGTAATTGTCCTTGAAATTGCCCCAACGGCAATTGACAATCCCTCTTCCCACCTGTCTGGTCATGGCCAGTGTTGTGTGTTTTGTGCACTTTCTTTCTCTGTGCACGGGTTAGTCTAGAGTTTATCAAGTCCCATTCCATTTCCCCATCTGCCAACTTTACTTGGTCTCTATTCACTACCCTTTTTCTACTTTCTGGGCCCACTACAGTAACCACTGCCCCCCTTACATTAGTCACTATGAACCCGGGGTCAAACTGCCTATCCAATGGGCCCGGTTCATTAACTAATAATAACACTGCATCCCCACCTTCAGCTGCACGGCATTAGCCCTGTTAACTGCCCTGGCTGTATTATATTGTCTGCTTATGGCCCTATTTCTGACTGCTTCTTGTAGTGACTCTGCCAACTCATCAATGCGCCTTGCTGCATTTGATGAAACCTCTCCAGTCTGTCTATATAATAACTGTGACTGGGGCTTATTTGGATGTCTGCCAAACTGTAAGTAGAATGGTGAGAACCCTGTGGGTCCCAGGGATGTGCATCTATATGCTAATAGTGCATCCCCCAGATATTCCTCCCACTCAGATGCCCTAGCATTAACCAATTTGGCCAGCATGCTTTTTAGGGTTCTGTGGAAACGTTCCACCATGCCATTGGATTGGGGATGGTATGGGGTGGTGTGTCTTACTTCCAAACCCAATTCCTCTAAATATCCCACAATAAGTTTGTTCTTAAATTCCAGCCCATTATCACTCAGAAATACTTCTGGGGCTGAATATCTTGGTATGTACTCCCTTACCAAATAATCATAGATGCCTTGTGCTGCTTTGTTGGGGAGGGGTTTTACTTCTACCCAGCCTGTGCAGTGGTCTATTATGGATAACAGATATTTATTGCCTTCCTTACTTTCTGGGAATGGCCCTGTCAGATCTGCTGCTATCAGCAGTCCTGGAGCTACTGGGAGTGGCATTTCAGTGGGCAGTGGATACTCCCTTTTCACCCGGTTTAGTGAGCATGGTGGGCACTTGGATATCAATCTTGCCACATCAAATCTCATTCCTGGCCACCTGAAATGCTCTTGCACCCTTTGTAGTGTCTTCTGCATCGCCATATCTCCCACATCTTTATGAGCCCTCTCTATTACTTGCTCCCTGTACTCTACTGGCAACATTAACCGGGGATAGACCTTTCCCCCTGCTGGTGGAATTAGTGAATAAACCAACCCATCCATTAGAACATACTCATCCTGCTCTTTCCCGGCCAGCTCTGCCTGTGCAGTGTCTGCCTGCCCCCTGCCAATGGCCTGTCTGTCTAATTTATAATAATCAAAAGGGATCTCTTCCTCTAGACCTGCCATTTCCACCACTGACATCTGTTCTGGCTCCTCGGCCATGGCAACCGGTCTCAGCCTAGATAGCATGTCTGCCCACACATTAGATGCACCTGCAAAGTACTGGATTGGAGCTGAATATTCAGCTAGCAATACCGCCCACCGCTGCAGGCGGCTGTTTCGCATTTCTTTCTGAAACAGACATTTTAGGGGCTTGTGATCAGTATAGATCACAAACTCAGCACCATACAGATACGGTCTCAACTTTATGAGTGCAAAAATCATGGCATATGCCTCTTTCTCAATAGTTGGATAGTTTAACTGGGCGGCATTTAACCTACCACTAATCAGGTGCACCGGTCTTTCTACCCCATTTTCATCTTCTTGTACTAGGATGGCACCTATGCTGTAGTCTGATGCATCCGTATACAGTTTGTAGGGTTTGGTGGGGTCTGGGAACTTGAGTATGACACAGTCCAAAAGAAGCTGCTTTAATTCTTTCCAAGCCCTTTTGCATTCAGGTCCCCATTCAAATGCTACTGCCTTTTTAGTCAGATTAGTCAGTGGTGCCACTACATCTGCATAGTTCACCATTAGCTGTCGATAGTAGTTGGCAGATCCCAACACTCGACGCACTCCCTGATCTGCTTTCAGACCCTCAGCACATACCACAAAACCCAACAATTTGACCTCTCTCAGGCCAAATGAGCATTTGGATTCTTTAATGACTAGGCCAGCCTCCCCCAGGGTGGCCAAGACCTCAGCCACATGATTTTGGTGCTGGTTCTCATTATGGGAATAGATGACTATGTCATCCAGGTAGATCAAGCATGACTTCCCCAGATATTTGGCTAATACTGAGTTCATCATGCGTTGGAAGACTGCAGGTGCATTAGTCAGCCCAAACTGCATTCTTTTAAACTGGAACAACCCCCTGTGGGTGCTGATGGCAGTCTTTTCCCTGCTGTCTGGATGCATTTTCACCTGCCAATAGCCTGATTTTAGGTCTATGGTGGTGAAGACTTTTGCACCTGTGAGTTGATCAAAGATGTCTTGGATCCGGGGTAGTGGGTAGGCATCTTTATGAGTTACCTCATTCAAACGCCTATAATCCCCACATAATCTAATAGAACCATCCTTTTTGGGCACCACTGTGACAGGACTTGCCCAGGCACTTCGACTTGGCTCTATTATATCCTCCCTTAACATCTTCTCTAACTCTTCCTCTACCAATTTCATCTTTGAGAGTGGAATCCGGTAGGGTCTCTGATTAATTGGGCGGGCATCCCCTGTATCAATTTTCATTTCCACCACATCTGCAGTATTCAGGGCAGCCCCCTGGATGGGGAACACTGTGGGAAATTTCTTCCTCCAGTATTCCACCTCCGAGACTATCCCCGACACACTGGCACATGCAGCTTCTGTGCCCACCCACCTGTGCTCTTCCCCATTTAGGATAATGCTCATATCCGTGTAGGATAGCACAGCATCACACTGCTGCATGACATCCGTCCCAATCAGGATATCATGCTGCAACTCACCCACTACACAAAACTCACACTCTACTCCCACCATGATCACTCTACCCACCCCCTTTGTAGGAATTAAGTGTCCTGAGAGCGATCTGAGCCTCAAGCCCTGTTGGAGCCCCCCTCTGGCATATCCCCTTGCTTTTAGTGCATTATATACCTTGCTCTTTATCATACTTCTGCTGGCACCAGTATCGACCAAACCTGCATATGAGACTCCACCAAAGTCCACCTGGATGCATGGTCTTCGATCTGATGCCTGCCCTAGTTTCCCGACTGCATAGGCCCATACTGTCTTTGATCTGCCCTTGGGGGAACCCTTGTCCTTACTTGTCTGCACTTCATTTCATGGCTATCTATATAATGATAGTGATAGGTTTGTGCACAGTACCTACACCTCATCATCTCCCTTTCTTCTGCCCATGGGGTCAATCTCGATCCTCTCCCTCTGACTTGGCATGGCACCCTCCTTCTATCTTCCCTAATATTATTACCATGCCCTGGTGCTGTCTGTACCACCACAGTAGAGGGTGGTGCTGGTTCTATGGCTAACTGGGCAGCCTGTACTGGGTGCTCAGTGCGTTCTGCTACCAGCTTCCGGAGGCTTTTGATCTCCCCCTGGAGCATCTTAAATGCTGCCCTATCTTCCCTAACATCTGCCCTGGTGTTAGTCTCCATGGCTCCTACCTCCATGGGTTCCTCCATCCTATGGGCCCCAGTCATCCTTCCCCCTGGACCGGCCAGTCCTTCTTCGTTCTCCCTGGCTACTGACATGGCTGTTTCCAGACTCACTGCCCTGGCCAGGCGTACATTCAGCCTGACCACTGGTTCAATCAATGAATCTTCAAACTTTTTAATCACCATGCCCTGAACTGCCCCCAGCCTGAGTAGCCCTTTCTCTGGCCATGCCCTCTGCACTGCTGTACTGTATCGCATACAGTATGCCGACATTAGCTCCCCTTTCTCCTGTTTGAGTGAGAATACTATGTCTATTAGTGCAGTGGCTTCCCTGGCTGTTAAGAACAGCCCAACCAGACGTTCCCGGACCGCCTCCCAGGAGCTTTGTGCATCATCCTCATAAACTGAGTAGATCACTTCATGTAGGTTGCCCTTGGAATGACTAAGTGCAAATTTCACTACATCTGCGCCCTTTGCCTCTGACACTCTACCTGCCCTGCCTACCTGCTCTACCCATGTCCTCAAGGCACCCAGATCCGACCCATCCACAGTGGCTATCTGTCTTCCCTGGTCCTTTAGATCCCGTACTGCTCTCTCCTCTATTTTTACTAGATCTCTGCTTAATGCTAGGTGCTCCTGTCTGACTGCTCTCTCCTCTACAGCCCTGGCCTGCTCCTGGCTAGGTCCAGCCCCCTGCTCTCTGCTTTCCCTGAGCACCCTTGCCTGGGCTTCCAACTGCCCTGCTGCATATTTGGTCAAATATACAAGCCGGTCTGCATCTGTGGGTATCTCCCCTGCGGCTACCCCAAGTGTAAACCAGTCCTCAAACCCCCTAGTCAACTCAACTTCTGCCATTGTGATAGCTGTACTGTTACCTGGCACACTACCTCCTTCTATCTTCTGCTATATATTACAATATAATATATATCAACCACACTATATCCACAAATGAAAATATATCAATGTACAGTCATACAATCCTATCAATATGTATCAAAACAACTCCTCTTAATTCAAACACCCGACAATTTCTAAAACACCCGACAGATTCCTGTCTGCTGGGGGTCGTCTCAGGTCACAGGCACTTGGACACACCCCCTACTTACTCTCCTTTGAGCCCTGCCGGCTGCCAGTCCACGTGGTGCGCAGGGTCACTGAGGCGTGCAGTCCTGCGGTCGGCCTACCCTGCTAAGTAGCCTAGCAAAAAGGAGTGCGACTACTAATAATCTATTAGTTACAGCCCCCTCGCCACTCCTATTTCTTGGCTAACATCCTTTCTTCATGTATTTATTTACCTTAAACTATGTTACTTGTCCTTTGCAATACGTTACATTACCTTAAAATACGTTACTTTTCATTAACATACGTTAATTTCCATTAAAATACGTTAATTTTCATTAAAATACCTTAATTTTCATTAAAATACGTTAATTTACTCCAGGGCCGGACAAGAAACGGACTAGGCCATTAGTCTCTACCCGCTTAACTATCCGCGTGGATCGGTGGCGTCGTGCGCAGCCCGTGGACAATTACTTATATATATTTTCATACACTTCTATCTACTTCCTTCTTGCTTCTCTTATTACACGGCCTCCCTCGTCAAACGCACCTACTGCTTCCCTCGCCTTTCTCTCCTGTTCTCTATCCTTCTCTTCCCACTCTAGGTACCTCTCAAATGCTTGCTGGCTCCACGATTCCTTGAACCGCGCCTTCTCTGCTACTAACTTCCACTTCAATGTTACACTCTTTCCCAACTCCTCATGCATCTGTATACCCGCTTCTGCTCCCTCTCTCTCCTCTAACTCGTCTTCAAGATCCCAATCAATCTCCTCTTCCTGCTCGCCCTCTATCTCGTCCGACTCCGCGTCTGCGTCTGAGTCTGGAGCCACAACAACAGCCTGTACTTCAACTTCTTCCTCTTCAAATCCCTCATCAAATGAATCATCTATCCATGCGGCCATGCCCTCTACTTTCCCTCTCTGTATCTCCTTTCCCTTACTTTCCCTTTCTCATAATCAGCCCGAATTCTCTGCACTATCTCCCCGTACTCTTCGTCCAATAAGTTTATCTTGCTCCACTGCTCACACACAACCCTTTCCCACACTCTAACTCTGTCCAACGCGTCCTGCTTCCATACCTTCTCGAACGCTTCCCTCTCTTCTTCTAACCCTCTCTCTAGTTCTTTTGCCAAACCATACTCTCGTCCCAACTGTCTACCTTCATCCGAAAATTCCCAATCCCAATTTAACTGCTCTTCTATCTCTCTATCTTTCACCGGTTCCCGCACATCTACTACCTCTTTCTCACAGAACCCTTCATCCTCTGACACATCTGTCCATTCAGCCTCACTCATCTCACACACGTCTGTCATTCACATACATTTGTTACAGTAACAGTACCGTGTGTCTCCCCCTGTTCCGGCATCCCGGCAACACGGACAAGTGGTTAACAAGACTGATCCTACCTTTTGGTTGCCCTCGCGGTGTTCGCCCACGCGGTGTTCGCCCACGCGGTGTTCGCCCACGCGGTGTTCGCCATCCGTCATCACCTCGAGATCTTCAGTCATCTCTGAGAGTCTTCTCAGAATTCGTTGTGGTCGCCAGTTATAAAAACACGGGTCTCTGCCGCTGTGAGAACCCTATGTGATTACAATACTCTCCCCCTTCATTTCACCTGTGATGCAATTAGCCTGATCAATTTAACCATGTCTAGAAAGAGGAAGGAAAACTAGTCACAAGGATGAACAGTGAATAAGTTGTGCTTTATTGGCAGCAACTCCTGTCATCCCCCTTACATGTGACCTAGCACCTGTACTCCTCCTATACTGCCCACACTATGTCTCATAGTCACTTTAGCCTGTATGTTGAACCAGTGCCTACAACCCATGGGACAGGAGTCCTATGGCTGTGGATACACTCAATTAGAATAGCTGAATTTTGATAGCATCAGACAGAGTGTCTGGGGTCCTGCTCAGAAGTTGGTCTGTCTCACTCAAGAGCCAGGATGAGAGTGATTTTCCTTCAGTGTGTCTGAAGCAAACTCATGAATAATCAATTAGCTGAGACTAGTGTGTGGGTCAGGATAGGCCAAGAGAGTCAGGTGACCAGACATTCCCCAACCAGCCAATGAGACACCTCCCCACAGACTGGGTGGGTGACCACCCCATTAGGGGCTGTCACTCAAGCCATCTGCAGGTGGTGCACTCTATACATATGCTAATGAGGCTGGTGGGTCAGTCGGTGGTCTTGGGTGGACAGGATGTTGCAACAGTTACAGATTTATATATAGTAAAATCTTTCTTTTCCTCTTTTGTATTCTTTATGAACACCAAGAGAACATTTCAACCATCATGTACTGTTTCTTACAAAGGAACTCTTTTCATTAACTCCAAACATCATATATAACAGATAGTTTACTCTATTCAGCATCATGTACATTTCCATCAACTCCACTCTTAGTAGATAACATATAGTTTACCTCACTCAGTATCATGTACAATGGGAGTGGACTTTTGTTGACTTTAGTTTACTTTTAGTTTACATACTATCAGTCCCACTCCAGCATCCAAGAATAATAATGCTCTCTGCCAATATATAATTCTTAACCGAAAATCCGTATATTTTTACAACGTCCCTCTTCCATTTCTACTTGTGCATAACGGCCAAGGAAAATGGAAGCCCTTAAACATTACGTCGTTTTCGGTTTTTAAGCCAGAGCGAGTGCCATACAGTGGAGCAATTATGAGTTGTCAGTAGACCTTGTACTCTGTACCAATTATGAGTTGTCAGTAGACCTTGCACTCGGTACCAATTATGAGTTGTCAGTAGACCTTGTACTCTGTACCAATTATGAGGTCACTAGCCCTTGTACTCTGTACCAATTATGAGGTCACTAGCCCTTGTACTCTGTACCCATTATGAGGTCACTAGCCCTTGTACTCTGTACCCATTATGAGGTCACTAGCCCTTGTACTCTGTACCCATTATGAGGTCACTAGCCCTTGTACTCTGTACCCATTATGAGGTCACTAGAATTTTTTTGCATTTTACTTAGGTAGATTCTCCACTGTATTGGCTACTCCTCCCTTAGTCACTGTTAAGTTTTTCTTTCAAGTTTTCTGTCTTTTTCCCAGTTCTCCACCACCTTGAGGACCATTCCTATCTACTTGTTTACACTAATTGTTTTTAGACAAGAACAGCCCCAAAATCTACAGTTAGAGTGGTGGTCCCAAGGTAGACGGTGGCTTTGACCCGGCTAGTTTGCTACCTATCTACACTAGTACTACTCCCCCCTTAATTAATATTGCTTTTATATTTAACCAGATGTCTTTTTATCCTCCCGTCATTGCCCAGGCTGTGTCAGCCAATTCTCTTGCGCGCCCATGCCCCCTTTAAAACTCATGATAAAAAAAAAAAAATTAGTTTTAAAAATAGGGTAAGCAGGACAGAATAATGACACCAGCAGGGAACCATGACGGGTCAGATCTTGTCTAAGACAATCAGGTCAAATATTTGTAGCAGTGATTGATCCAATCAACCAATGCCGATCACCACACAAGACAATCAAATCAACTCTTTCTCCGCCATGATTGCTTCCCCCAATCATCGACCGCTTGGTCCATCGATCCTCCATCACCTGAATGGCCCGAATCAACCAGATGACTCGCATCAATCAACTGACTTGAATCCTCGCTTAATGGTCCCATGACCTTCCTAATCTATTGATCATCGACCCCAGCTCAATCAATTGACCCGGATCAATCAGATGACCCGAATCAATCAACCGCCTAGAATCCTTCAAATGAACTCAATCATTTTTCTTCCCTCCATGGTCCATTGACCCTCCTATTTATCGACCCCGTCAATTCAGGACCCGAAGGTCAATCAACCGACCCGAGTCAATCAGCTGACTCGAATCAATCAACTGCCCCGAATCATTCAAACGCGGCACCCGCCGCCGATGCCCACACCCGTGGTGTGCACATCGTCGTGAGCCCACTCGTGTCCGCAGCCTGTCCAGCACCGCATACCACCGATTGGACGTACGGATGCGACTAACGGATCCGGGCCCCAATCATGGTAATACGCGTACCGCGATCAGCGCCTGCACTTATTGTATTTATCCAGAAACCCCTTTGGATTCTTACACAAACAACATCTGACTGGTGCTCGGATTACGTCCCTGTCGCACACTAACCCACGAGTACATGTAAATGGAGGGAATCGGTGGACACGCCTCGCGTCCCCGCACCGTCCGTCCTACCCTAGGTCGTCTTTTCTCCCCTCTCTAACAACCACATCCTTGGTTTTAACACACAACCCAAAAAAAAATCTGACTGGTGCTTGGATCACGTCCCTGGTGCACACTAACCCACGAGTACATGTAATTGGAGGGAATCGGTGGGCACGCATCGCGTCACCGCACCGTCCGTCCTACCCTAGGTCGTCTTTTCTCCCTTATCTAACAACCAACTCCCTGAATTCTCGCAGGCTAAAAAACTATTTTACCATGAATATAGGTAATTTATCGAACCTGTACCTCTCGAGTGGGAGAAAAGACGGCTGCGTAAGGTCGATAGAGCAATTCTATTCGACGAGCGTAAACTTTTTGCGAGTATACGTTAAGGACGATAGGAAGCAGCTGGCGCGAGCCGGGAGTCAATTTCTTATCGGGTGTCGACGGCGACACGCGTGAAGCGATAAGGCTAAATTGTTTTGGCTTGTATGAAGCAGTAGTTACAGATAATTCACCGGCGCGTGAAGCGTAATTAGACATAACATGATTAACATGATCGATTTGTCTTAAAATGTCGCTAATCGTCGTTGTGGTTGACGGGGGTTACATAGAAGCATTTCGTCATTGACTGGAACTATGGTAAGGTTCAGGTCTTATGTTTTTGTACTAATAAATGCATAACTCGATAACTAAGATACGTAGAAGCATAAACTAACTTAGTTAAGACATCTAAAGTATCTATTCTATATTGTTATGTGTATTACAATACAGATAAGTTGATTTAACATTATGAAATAACACATTTAAATTAACTTGTTAAAATATTTTTTTTATTTTTCAATAAGAAATTTATTCTATATGTTCATATTACTTAATAATTTGATATATATTATAAAAGTAATTATTTGTTTAACAATAAAACTAAATAATGTTCTTGATTGTGATTCATATGGATGAAAAACCTAAACAGAAAGTTGATACTTGTAAACTACAATGTGATAAAAATTACTTTCTGATCCATATATTAGGCTGATAAATCTCAGTGAAATTGGAGTAACTGAGTTGCTATACAATGAAGGGAAGTAACTGTTAGTAATAATGATTTTCACCCATGTACAGGACTGATCGTTGGATTGATTTCAATTGTGAGATCGAATGTATAAATACTTTTGTAGAAGTTCTATTCTATGTTGAACTTTTCAAAAATATTCCGCTAAGCAAAAGCATTAGTTGAACGTCGGGAGATTTTAAGTAATGTCTGACGTGAAGATCTTTTTCATTTATGTCAAAGTGATCTGCAAGATTCTTCCTATTTTTTGTCCTATTGTTTGCTGAGCGAGACATAATTTGCTTTCTACTACTTATCAAGTGGAGAAGATACCTGGTGAGGCAACAGTAATGCCTAGGGTATTGAATGAACTAAATTATTTTCACAAAGGCGACTGTTCGTTGGGAGGTCAGCTAAAATAATGATAGGGATTTCACAATTTTGTGTACAAATATGTTATGTTAACTTAACAAGAGCAAGATGACAAATCTTAGCTATGAGTAAACTAATATATATAATTTTTTGATATGATCTTCAACATTTATTTTTGACAAATGATCAGTATTGGTTTGGATAACATGAGTTAACACTGTTAGTCTTAAGAATCTGATTATTATTTTTTCATCATATAACTGATTTGCATTATCAAAAGATGAACTATTAGGGTAGTTATCTATAATGATCATTATGATGTTTCACATATCTAGCTTGAGGTAGTGTAATTGATTTTCAGCAGGCTACACAGCGAAATGGGAGTAACTGATGGTAGTAAGACAACAATTATGAACTATTGGGGAATGACTTTCTCACTAATATAAAATGGCATGAACTAATTACTCTGTAACTCCATTACTTTATAGATAGCTGCATTTACGTTCATTTGTTATTTTGAATTCAATAGGACTGAAAAGTTAAATATATTTTTTGATATGTTGTTTAACTTGAGGAAGTATGTTGTAACTCAGCAAGGCTGAAGAGTAATTAACATATATATTTTTTTGAGATCATAAGCCACTTTTTGCAATATATCATACTATTGTTAATTAATTAATATTGTTAAGATTGTATAGACATTGTACTATATTACTCTGCATAAAATGTTTTACTATTGATGATATAAAATGATACAAGAGATGACTAACAAAATTCTTTAAGGTTTGACTGAGAGTTTCCTTAAATGTTTAAATTTGATTTTTTCAACAAACACAACCAAATATGAAACTTACCTGGTGGATTAGGCCACATAAAAAACTTGGTTGTTGACTATCTACGACATTTTTGTCCTGATGAGTACATTCTATCTGCAGCATCTTGTCTCTTGAGATGGGCTGTAGTAGTATCGCCCTATATGCTACATATTGTGAGGAGTCTTCTCTTTTGGAGAAGGACTATAATAATGTCGGCCTATATGTTACATGTTGTGGTACAACATAGTTCTTGTTTGGAACAGGACTGTGTGGCCCACTCCATATGGATGGAGTCAAGTTTTTGGGGATTCATAGGGTTGGGATGAGTTCATTTTTACATGTTCTCATGTTATTAAAATAGAGGGACACTAACCGATGTTATTCCATAGGGATGGAATGAACTTGTGTTCAGAGGGTGGGAATAAACCAAAGATTACATGTTCTCAGGAACACATAATACAATTTCGAAAATCTAATGATTTTGGATTTTGGATTAAAAATGAATAAGAACCTATGAATATTATCATCATTGTAAAAAAAAAATTCAAAGATAGAGGTTGTCTGAATTAATTAAAACAATGCATAAAATACACTATTGATATCATTGTCATTAAATGTCATTCTTATTTGAAAATATTATGAACAGTAAATGACTTGGATATTTATTCATTTGTAAAATGTGTATGGATGTTCAGTGTGCATGTGTTCAGATATTATTCATTTGAAGGTCATTGACAGGTATGATGTTAAATATTGCATGTGCTTAGAGTTATTCATTGAAATTCATTGACAAATGATAGATTAAATATTGCATGATTCATAAAATTCATTTAAAGCTAAATAATATGATGTAAAATGTTATCATAATTGATTAAATGTCATAGTCAGAGGTTGATAAATGGTTCATGTATAGTGCATGGTTATGATTGAATGTTATCATATATTGTGGAGATGTATTAATTGAAAGTCATGAACTGCATTAACATTAATTGACATGAGATGTATTTCAGATGTAAGTGTCCTAGGCACAGGTTGTCTACACAAAAGGTTCTTTTGAAAAAAATCATGTACATGTGATATGTTGAATGTTGCAAGAAAGATTCGTTGAAAATTCATGAATGCTGAGCATTATCATATATTCCACTGTTAATTTGTTCCATTGACATTGACATATGATTGAACATTGCATATATTATTAACTATTAACTATCTAAAACTATCATTGACATTAATTTGTTATAGGGACCTATTGATGATCTTTTGATACTAGATATATTTCAGTGACATTATTCATGTTGTGGAAACATATTAATGATCTTTTATACTGAAGAGTTATTTCATTGACATTATTCATGTTGAGGAGACATATTAATGATCTTTGTACTGGAGATGTATATTATTGACATTACTCATGTCATAGGGACATATTGTAGTGGTCTGCACTGACCTCTCAGGCAAGTAACCACATAGACAGGTAGGCGTGGGGAGTGTATTGATATCAGGGAGCCTAGGTGGTGTAATGGTTAGCACACTGGCCCGGAATGCAAAGAGATGTGGGTTCGAGTCCCGCTCTAGGCGCAGTATTTCCCATTTTCATCACCCCCCCGACACTGGTTGCCGTGATCAGGATCCTGTACAAGCTTTGCGCTGTATGGTTGTTGAACCTACCCTGTGTATGTATGTGTTAGTGCATTGCCTGTATGTATGTAATTGTAAGCATTACAAGACTTACAATTCCAGGGGGACGAGTGTAGTGGTCTGCACTGACCTCTCAGGCAAGTAACCACATAGACAGGTAGGCGTGGGGAGTGTATTGATATCAGGGAGCCTAGGTGGTGTAATGGTTAGCACACTGGCCCGGAATGCAAAGAGATGTGGGTTCGAGTCCCGCTCTAGGCGCAGTATTTCCCATTTTCATCACCCCCACGACAATATTAATGATCATGATTTACAAAATAACAAAACTATATTCATTTACAAAATGATATAATATAATCTATGAGGTTATAGATTTAAATTTAAAATTAAAATTACTCAGAATTTATTGAATATAAAACATAAAATTGATATATTGTATCAGTGATTTCTATGTAAAAGAAGAAAGAAGTCATCCGTTGCCTTCTACGAACTATAGGATCACCAGACCTGAAACATTGACATCAGTATGAACAGTCAACTATGCTCAGTGTGCGAGGAGCTGCAGCATATACTGATGGTCACTATGTTCGCGACAGAGTTCGGTAGGAACTTTGGCATATGTGACTGAGTCAATGATTTCACGTCCACAGTATGAGGAAATGCTAAGTTCACGTGGAGAACTAAAGCATATGCTGACCAGTGTTTCCATTAGTCTTCGAGAAGATTGCAACAATAATATTGACATTCGATGGACTTCGTATGCAGTAATATCAACGCGTAGCAGTTCTGGAGAACTGTACCACAAGCTGATCGTCAATATGTTCGTAACAGAGTTCGGCAGGAACTTTGGCATATGTGACTGAGTCGAGGATTTCGCTACAGCAGTGTGATGGACAATGCTAAAGTTCAGTTAGAACTAATGCATATGCTGCTAGTGACTGGATCGTGTTGGTGATATTAAGCAACGCAGACGGACGAGTTCACATAGAACTAACACAGAGACAGTTATATTCAATATAAATTCGCCGTTTCGTGGTAGAAACGCCTTAACATCGATGATTGACGTCAACAAATACAGAACATTCTAATACTACTATTTAATACGTTAAACTTGAGCAAAAGCATGTAGATCTATCATTATTTAATGATATGGATAAGTATTATGGTTTTGAAGTTCAAAAAGAACCACTGTCATTGCTTTGTTTACATTATACCGCCAAGTTACGCTATCGTATATGTGAATTTCTGTTGACACGATTATATTTGTTAATACTGATAATTGATGCTTTATTCTTGTACAGGAGCTACAAAAACACATATTGATTCATCTTTTGCCATTATTTCGGGATAAAACGACTTAAACTTGGTGAAATCGAAGATTTTGGTCTAAATTTGCAAGAAAATAGTCCCTGAAACTAGGTCATCGATTCAAACCGCTTAGGCCTTGTTTTCTCATTGACTTGAGTTCCGTAATGTTATTCCTATGGAGACCTGTCGATCAACCACGCGTCTACCATCGACGTCCCAGGTTTTCTACGAGTTTAGCATTCGGTAAAACAAAATGCCTTGTACAAGCGTATCGATGTGAATGGTTGACAGCAAATACCAAATCCGATTAAGCACTAATGTAAGATCGATGCTAAGTGACTGGAGTGTGCCTTAGAATCGTTGCAGAACGACCTCTAAACCGTCACAAAACTAAAAAATGCTCGGAATAACCTAAAAATGATTGCAAATGAATCGTATGTTTCTTAAGACATCATATATGTTATCAGAGGGGTAAAATAAGACTTGAAACATAGTTAAAATTGAAATTATAAAAATAAAATATAGAATTATTTTATTAAATACCATAGAAAAAAAAAGAAGAAAATGAAAATTTTCGAAGTTTTTTTTTTTTTTTTGCTCTCAAAGTCAGATGTACCTTATCTATTAGCGCGACTATTTCAGACTCAATTTATTATTTACGTTGATAGAAGAAAAAAGATTTAAAGGTGATATAACTACAACGTAGTACTGTGCACTTCTTTCTATACTGCTGGGCAGATGGTAAGTGGAGGGGTGGAGTACGTTGTAAAATTGTCCGATTTGATACATGTGAACCGAGGTGAAGTACTATAATAAATTACAAACTGTCTATATAATGATAAATGTTAAAATATAAAAACCCAGAGGCATATGAGGGATGTGTGAAATTGGTAAACTATTATTCATTGAGTATAGAATTTGTATAATTGAATAGTCTTTGAGAGGGAGTGTCACTTCCGAGTCTGGCTAAGAACAGTCTTTGGAAGAGTCACCTCACATGCCCCCTCCCCCCCCCCACATGGTATTGTTATGATCATTGACCACTGCATTGTATTCTAATTGGAGGATTAAGTCATGTGACCACTGCATTGTACTGTGATTGATGAATGGAATCATGTGACCATGGCCATCTTGGATCTTGAGAAAACCTATATAAGCCAATAAATTGAAGAGTCTCATTCTCTTACTTTCACTCTAACCCTGTTTCCTTCATTACCTGTAGTGCTTTCATTTGACCTATTTAAACCACCCACACCCACCAGCCGGCACGTTTACAAGGGGGTGGCGTGTGACAGGGGGTGGTGTGTGACAGGGGGTGGTGTGTGACAGGGGGTGGTGTGTGACAGGGGTTGGTATGTGATGGGTTGGTGTGTGACATGGGGGGGGGTGACAGGGGTTGGTGTGTGACGGGTTGGTGTGTGACAGGGGGTGGTGTGTGACAGGGAGCAGTGTGTGACAGGGCGAGAATGTGTCGCTCCGCTCCACCATCACCTAGATACCACTCCCCAGTGGCGCCACCTGGCAGCGGCTTACTTCATTGCTGCGCCCTTCTCCGCCCTTCTCCGCCCTTGCCTGACCTAAGTCCAAGCCGGAGCACTGTTCTATATAAAACTGAAAACGAGGCGGGCTTCCGACATCAGAGTGTGCATGCATAGTGAACGCACTTACCATCAGTTTGTGAGCAACGAGTTTCTGAAAGCAGAAACAACACATGAATGCACGCTCCAAGATTAATACATTGTTTCCGATGTAGCGTCAATAAAGTGTTGCTTACATTATTTCGGCTATATGTGTTCCTTTAGGGAGAACAGTCCTCATCTGTACAACTATACTTATATTGCTATGTCCATACTTCATCCACCAACCATCCCACACAACTCTCAGCACAGAAAGTAACCATCTATTGGCGGTTCAGACGTAATCTTGCATACAAAACTGACAGGCTAGTGGACACTAAGGTATAGTAGCAGCTAGTCAGGGTTGCCACGAACCACAGATGTCAAAATCCCCTGATTATTCCATGGCAAATTTAATTTGTCCCTGACAAATAGGACAAGAGCTAGTATATGTAACCAGGAAAAGGCTCAAAAATGTAAACCACTACGAATACAAGATGGGCAGACCCCTACAAAACTACTCAGTAGAAAAACTAAAAACGCGCCTTAAACAAAGCATAAACAACATCACAAAAAACAGAGACGATGTTGACACCTACTGGAACAACATCATAACAGAAATAAAAACATTGTTAGATGAAATGTGTCCCATAAAGAAAAATCAAGACCCCTGGATAGACAGTAAACTGCTAGCACTAATTACTGCTAAGAGAAAACTGGGTGACACTGCAAAACGCACCAACAACCTAGATGACAAAATAGCCTATAAAACAGCCAGAAACAGTTCACTCAGAGCAGTAAAAACAGCAAAAAAGAAGTACATAATAAAGCAAGACAAGGACTGGGGAAGCAACACAAATAAATTCTGGAAAAATGGAAATCTGCTATTCCCCCAAAACAATACAGAAGATTACATAAACTTCCAAGACAATGAAGGAAAAGTGCTCACAAATAGAGATGCAGCCAACAAACTAAACACCCACTTTACCACAGTGGGACCAAAACTATCACAAAAATTCACAAGAAACTGGGAAAATAAGTCAAGAGAAAATCTCCACCTACAAAACCAATATAAAAGAAATAACAGACCTCATAAACAGCATAGACACAAACAAAGCAAGTGGGATAGATGGAATCCCCACGAAAATACTGAAGGATGCACTCCAAACCATCCCTGACACAATGATGGACCTATGCAACATCTCCTTTGACCAGGGAAAATTCATCAAAGCCTGGAAGATGGCAACTATTACCCCCATCTTCAAAGGTGGTGACAAACAAAACATGGGGAACTATAGACCAAGATCAATTCTGCAAACCCCAGGCAAGCTAATTGAAAAGATTTTCCATAGGCACATAAATGAACACCTAGAAAAATACAATATACTGAACAAAAGACAAGGAGGTTTTAGGAAACTGCACTCCACATCAAAAACAATAGCCAACCTAACAAACGACATACTGGCCTCAATGAACCAAAAACAGTTAGTTGGAGCAGCTTTCATTGATTTCAGCAAAGCTTTTGACACAGTAGACTATAATATACTATGGCAAAACCTAAACCACATGGGCATCCAATCTAACTCTATAAATTGGATAAAATGCTACCTAAAGGACAGACAACAAAAATCTAAAGTAAAAAATACACTATATGACCACCAACCTGTCACGTGTGGTGTACCCCAAGGATCAGTCCTGGGGCCGCTACTCTTTATAATCTACATAAATGACCTAGAAAAGTGGCTTGAAACAGAGCACATCCAGCTGTATGCAGATGACACCGTCATATATGCAGAAGGAAGTACAGAAGAAGAAGTAATAGCAAAACTAAACACGATCCTATTAAAACTAGATGACTGGTGTGAGTCTAATAAAATAACCATAAATGCAAAGAAATCCAACAGTCCTCTTCTCGCATAGAATAATGCCAGAAAGCAACCTGCACTGCAAGCTAGGAAACCAAACACTAGAAAAAGTAAGCCACTATGAATACCTAGGCCTAGAGCTGGACAGCCAGCTAAACTACCATGTATATATAACAACAATCAGCCAAAAAATAAACCACAAACTATGGTTATTTGCAAAGGTAAGAAACTACATGACCCAAGAAATGTCAATAAAAGTCTTCAAGGGAATGGTGCTCCCCTACTTCGACTACGGGGATGTCATCTACATGGGTGCCAAACAGGAACTGCTAAAAGAAACTGCAAATACTGCAAAACAGAGCCCTAAAGACATACCCTTAAGGTGGACAAACTAGACCCAACCTACGACATCCACAAAAAAAACTAAGTTAAATTATTAGAGAACCGAAGAATAATACACCTGGCATTTGGGTATACTGGAGAAAAAAGGTACCTAACCCAGCCACAAAGGAACACCAGAGCAAACAATGCACCAGTATTAACGCAAACCAGAAGCACATCAAAGCGCATGAAAGAAGTACACTAGAAATGGCTGCCAAAGTCTGGAACGCCCAAACAGTAAAGGAATGACAAATTCCTGACCTAAAAACATAAAAACAATATCTGTGCAAGGTAAAACCAGGAAACCACCCCTGAACTGTGACCAAGCGGGGCATGTGATATGTCACGGCCCGCCAGCTGGACAGCTCTTAGGAGGTGCACAGGCAAAAAAACTAAGCAGATACCAACAAAACCACACACCAAACACATACCAACCATCTATTATGTACAAGCCTATAATATGTAAATAGAGTAGGCTAGTCTAGGGATAAGAGTAGAAGGAAAACAATTGTCAAGAAAAACAAAAAAACTAACATAGATTTACTAACCATAAACACCAACTATAAGAAAAAGAAAAAAGCCGAAAACTGCCCAGCATTGAAAACAAGCCCCGATCATCCGGGCTTACATGTTATGGACAGCATAAACACCCCATCCACACAACAACAAATCGTTTTATTAAACAGCCTCCAACCACCCCTACAGCTGTCCTTTCCTCCCATTTGTTTTGTTATTTTA
Source organism: Branchipolynoe longqiensis (assembly GCA_030323885.1). Classification (NCBI taxonomy): domain Eukaryota; kingdom Metazoa; phylum Annelida; class Polychaeta; order Phyllodocida; family Polynoidae; genus Branchipolynoe; species Branchipolynoe longqiensis. Next base: position 4,068,822 of record CM059192.1, on the reverse strand, counting down.
GGGCTGGACTTTCGAAATGCCGTACGTTAAACTGTTATAAACCTTTCTTGGCAACTCCTCTAGCCAAGGTGATTGTTCCAGATCACAAGGCCTCATACATTGTCACTTTTGATGACAACCAAATAATTGCATAAACATGTGGTATATTTATTATGAGCGGAGTGGAATCTGGTATATTTTCTTTTCTTCAATATACACAGATTTGGGAAGGTGTGAGAGTTGGCCAATTCTTTGTGCATAGATTGGGAAATTTCATTTTTGGGTCAATTTTCCCTGACATTTTTCAAAATTCTCTTTTTTCCTGACAAATTACAAAATTCACTGACAATTCACTGACCTTGAAAAAAACAACCTTTCAATGATTTTCCCTGACGTGTGGCAAGCCTGCTAGTGGACATCAAGTGGAGGTCCACAAGCTGCCACTGGACTTCCCCATAAGGTCCACTAGACCTCACTAGATCTGCTACTGGACCTTATATCCACGGGGAGGTTCACCAGGATGCTAGTTGACCTCAGGGAGGTGAGGAGGTCCTGCAGGATGTATGACAGTGTGAACACTGGTAGGGACGTCCACTAGGCTACTACTGGACCTCAGAGAGATGAGGTCCTGCAGGACGTATGACAGTGTGAACACTTGTAGGGACGTCAAACTAGGCTGCTACTGGACCTCAGAGAGTTGAGGAGGTCGTGCAGGATGTATGAAAGTGTGAACACTTGTAGGGACGTCCACTAGGCTGCTACTGGACCTCAGAGAGGTGAGGAGGTCGTGCAGGACGTATGACAGTGTGAACACTTGTAGGGACGTCAAACTAGGCTGCTACTGGACCTCAGAGAGTTGAGGAGGTCGTGCAGGATGTATGAAAGTGTGAACACTTGTAGGGACGTCCACTAGGCTGCTACTGGACCTCAGAGAGGTGAGGAGGTCGTGCAGGACGTATGACAGTGTGAACACTTGTAGGGACGTCCACTAGGCTGCTACTTGACCTCAGAGAGGTGAGGAGGTCGTGCAGGACGTATGACAGTGTGAACACTGGTAGGGACGTCCACTAGGCTGCTACTGGACCTCAGAGAGGTGAGGAGGTCGTGTAGGACGTATGACAGTGTGAACACTGGTAGGGACGTCCACTAGGCTGCTACTGGACCTCAGAGAGATGAGGTCCTGCAGGACGTATGACAGTGTGAACACTTGTAGGGACGTCCACTAGGCTGCTACTGGACCTCAGAGAGGTGAGGAGGTCGTGCAGGACGTATGACAGTGTGAACACTTGTAGGGACGTCCACTAGGCTGCTACTGGACCTCAGAGAGGTGAGGAGGTCGTGCAGGACGTATGACAGTGTGAACACTGGTAGGGACGTCCACAAGGCTACCATTGGACATCAGAGAGAGGAGGTCGTGCAGGACGTATGACAGTGTGAACACTGGTAGGGACGTCCACTAGGCTGCTACTGGACCTCAGAGAGGTGAGGAGGTCGTGCAGGACGTATGACAGTGTGAACACTGGTAGGGACGTCCACTAGGCTGCTACTGGACCTCAGAGAGGTGAGGAGGTCGTGCAGGACGTATGACAGTGTGAACACTTGTAGGGACGTCCACTAGGCTGCTACTGGACCTCAGAGAGGTGAGGAGGTCGTGCAGGAGTATGACAGTGTAACACTTGTAGGGACGTCCACTAGGCGATGACAGTGTGAACACTGTAGGGACGTCACTAGGCTGTACTGGACCTCAGAGAGTTGAGGAGGTCGTGCAGGAGTATAAGTGTGAACACTTGTAGGGACGTCCATAGGCTGCTACTGGACCTCAGAGAGGTGAGGAGGTCGTGCAGGACGTATGACAGTGTGAACACTTGTAGGGACGTCAAACTAGGCTGCTACTGGACCTCAAAGAGTTGAGGAGGTCGTGCAGGATGTATGACAGTGTGAACACTGGTAGGTACGTCCACTAGGCTGCTACTGGACCTCAGAGAGATGAGGTCCTGCAGGACGTATGACAGTGTGAACACTGGTAGGGACGTCCACTAGGCTGCTACTGGACCTCAGAGAGGTGAGGAGGTCGTGCAGGACGTATGACAGTGTAAACACTTGTAGGGACGTCCACTAGGCTGCTACTGGACCTCAGAGAGGTGAGGAGGTCGTGCAGGACGCATGACAGTGTAAACACTTGTAGGGACGTCCACTAGGCTGCTACTGGACCTCAGAGAGGTGAGGAGGTCGTGCAGGACGTATGACAGTGTGAACACTGGTAGGGACGTCCACTAGGCTGCTACTGGACCTCAGAGAGGTGAGGAGGTCGTGTAGGACGTATGACAGTGTGAACACTGGTAGGTACGTCCACTAGGCTGCTACTGGACCTCCGAGAGGTGAGGAGGTCGTGTAGGACGTATGACAGTGTGAACACTGGTAGGGACATCCACTAGGCTACTACTGGACCTCAGAGAGATGAGGTCCTGCAGGATGTATGACAGTGTGAACACTTGTAGGGACGTCCACTAGGCTGCTACTGGACCTCAGAGAGGTGAGGAGGTCGTGCAGGACGTATGACAGTGTAAACACTTGTAGGGACGTCCACTAGGCTGCTACTGGACCTCAGAGAGGTGAGGAGGTCGTGCGACGTATGACAGTGTGAACTGGTAGGGACGTCCACAAGGCTACATTGGACATCAGAGAGAGGAGGTCGTGCAGGACGTATGACAGTGTGAACACTGGTAGGGACGTCCACTAGGCTGCTACTGGACCTCAGAGAGGTGAGGAGGTCGTGCAGGACGTATGACAGTGTGAACACTGGTAGGGACGTCCACTAGGCTGCTACTGGACCTCAGAGAGGTGAGGAGGTCGTGCAGGACGTATGACAGTGTGAACACTGGTAGGGACGTCCACTAGGCTGCTACTGGACCTCAGAGATGTGAGGAGGTCATGCATGTCATGGATGTTAGTCTTTACACGTCTTTACAGGGTTAGCTAAATAGAGAAAAGGAACTGAACAAACTTGGATATGAATTTAAACACAAATCACCTAGACTCTCTAGAGGAGGAGTAGGCCTCATATACAAGAATATATATAAAGTAATTGACAGAGATGACCTAATCATCGAGCCCCAACAGATCAATAACCAAAACTTAGAAATAGAAAACATATGGCTTGAGACTAACTTTCCAAATAAAAAGGATGACTACATAATAGGGGTCATCTATAAACACCCAGGCAGTAGTGTTGAATGCCTCAAACACTTCACTGAACAACTTGAAAACAACATGAAGAAAATTAATTTGGAAAACAAAAAGTGCATAATAACAGGGGACCTAAACATTGATGGACTAACAATAAAACAGAATAACCATGTCAATAACTTCTTTAGAACAGTACTTGAGCAAAACTTCATCCCCACCATCACATTACCAACCAGAATAGTAGACTACCAAATTTCACTTATTGATCATATACTAATAAATGCCAATGTAATAAAAAGTAATCAGAATATATCCACAGGAAATATTTACTGTGATATCACTGACCATCTACCCAACTTTATAACAATTCAATCTCATAACCCCATTAAAAAACAGGACAGACCCATTATTAGAATATTTGGGGAGAAAAACATGGCTAGATTCAAAGACCTTATTGATACCTCAGACTGGAAAGAATACTACAAAGCAACTGAAGTAAACAAAGCCATAACCATCTTCTACCAGATTTATAACACAGCATTTAATGCAGCTTTCCCACTAACAAAACTATCAAGACAAAGAGCAAAAGATAAAAGATGGATCACATCAAGCCTTAAAACTTGTATAGCAGTAAAAGATAGATACTTAAAAACATACAAACTCAACCCAACAGCTGAAAACCGAATAAAACACACAAAATATAAGAATATACTAATCACTTGTCTACGATCAGCAGAGGAAGGCTACTATAAAGAACTAGTCAGTAACGAGAAGCAAAACCTTTATACGCTCTGGAAAATCTTTGGAGACATCATCAACCCACATTAAGCAAAAATGAAAAATCAAATTGACAAGCTAATCTATAACAATAAAACAATGACAAACAATGAAGATATCGCCAGCACATTAAATGAACACTTCTGTTCAATTGGTGAAAAACTTGCAGCAAAACACACCAGTAATAGCATAGCACACAAGCAATATCTTAAACACCCAAATTCACATAGTTTTTTTCTTAGTCCCACCAATGAACAAGAAACCCTAGAAGAAATAAAGAAACTAAATCCTAATAAGTCAAGCGGACATGACAATATCTCGCCAAAAATAATCAAAGAGTGTGACACTCTACTCGCACCATCTATCTCCCACATAATAAACTTATCATTTGCAAATGCTACTGTTCCTGAAAATCTCAAAGTTGCAAAAGTAATACCCATCCATAAGAAAAATGAGAAATACCTAGTTGATAACTACAGGCCAATCAGCCTACTCAGTACCCTAAACAAATTAATGGAAAAACTAATGTACAAAAGAGTTTACCAATTTCTTAACAAATACAAAATATTATACAAATACCAATTTGGATTTAGAGAGAATCACTCAGCAATATTGGCTCTGACTGAAATCTTAGACAACATACTACAAGACCTTGAAAATGGGAAACATGTTGCAGGAGTCTACTTAGACCTGAGCAAAGCATTTGATACCGTAGACCATGACATCCTACTCTCAAAACTTAGGCACAACGGAAGTCGAGGCCAGGGACTTAAATGGTTTGAGAGTTACCTAAGCAATAGAAAGCAATTTACATACATAAACGGTAAACGATCCAAGCTAAACTCAATCAGCAATGGTGTCCCCCAAGGTTCTGTCCTGGGACCTCTCCTATTTTTGATCTACACAAATGATATAGTCAACTGTACAAAACAAGATGTCAAAACAAGGTTATTTGCAGATGATACCAACGGCTTCATAACCTCAAATTCACCCAAACAACTAAAACATTTAATTAAAACATTCCTTTCAGACATATTTACATGGTGCAATGATAACAAATTAACAGTAAACCTGAACAAAACATGCTACACAATATATAAAAGCAGAAGTACAACCATTCCTGATTATCTAAACAACATAAAGATAAACAATAACACAATAAAGAGAGTCCCTTCTGTGAAATACCTAGGTATAATTCTAGATGAGAACCTCAACTGGGATGAACATATTGATGACTTAAATAATTCAATAATTAAAACGGCTAACTCATTTAAAATAATCAGACGACGGGTACATGAGGAAAATAAAAGATTACTATACTATGCATACGTTTACTCCAAAATCCAGTATGGTATAGAGGTGTATGGGAGAGCCAAATGATCAACCCTAAAAAAGATACAGACACAACAAAACAGAGCCTTGAAAATACTGTATAGCAAAGACTACCTCACCCCAACTAAATCACTTCATAAAGACCTGGACTTACTTATGGTAACTGACATTTATAAAATATACATTGCAAAATTTGTCTACAAGCAAAAGAATGGCCTCCTCCCTGAAATATTTGATAATCTCTTCAAAGAAAACAATCAGGTCCATTCCCATAACACACGACAGATAAATAACATACATCACAAACACACTAGAAACAAATATGGCAAAATAACAACTGAAAACCAAGGAACCAATATCTGGAACTCAATACCAGTAGAGATTAGAAACCTTCAAACTTTGAAAAACTTTTGTAAAAAACTAAAGATAAGCTATCTCAATATAAACTAAATCGATTTCCAGTAAAGAATATATATAATACCCCTATTAACATACTTGCAAAATAACTACTGATACTGCATGTAAGTACTTGAATCCATGACACAATATCCATATAATATTCCTATCATTACTTTGTTTTTTACTAACTGTGAAGAGACGCATCAGTATCTCATCATAATCATTAGTTAAAGATGTAGCTTAAGTTTAATAATTTGTTATTGTCATCACTTGTTCATTCACATCATGGAGACCAGCTAGATAAGCATCGCTTTTCTGGGATCCTTTCTGTCTGTAAGGAATTTGTATGCATTTATTGTATCACCTCAATTTATTGTAAACATACCTTGCAGAGAGTTAAAATAAAAGAATTGATTGAATTGATTGTTAGCTATAACGGATGAAACAGATTATAGACTGCTCACTCAGGGACACGCCAAGGGCTACTTACAGCATGTGGGAAGGCGTCATTTCCGCCATGCGCAATCAGGACTTCCGGTACACCATCAAGGTCAAGGTCGGGCAGGATGAGAGGCGCATAGACGTTGTAGGCGGGGTTCAGGGCTGCCGAGTCGCCGTGCCACAGCACAGTGCCTGCACACAAACAATGTACCTTAATCAGTGCCACAGCACAGTGCCTGCACACAGACAATGTACCTTAATCAGTGCCACACCACAGTGCCTGCACACAAACATTGTACCTTAATCAGTGCCACAGCACAGTGCCTGCAAACAATGTACCTTAATCAGTGCCACAGCACAGTGCCTGCACACAAACAATGTACCTTATTCAGTGCCACACCACAGTGCCTGTACACAAACAATGTACCTTATTCAGTGCCACACCACAGTGCCTGCACACAGACAATATACCTTATTCAGTGCCACACCACAGTGCCTGCACACAAACAATGTACCTTAATCAGTGCCACAGCCCAGTGCCTGCACACAGACAATGTACCTTAATCAGTGCCACAGCACAGTGCGTGCACACAAACAATGTACCTTAATCAGTGCCACAGCACAGTGCCTGCACACAGACAATGTACCTTAATCAGTGCCACAGCAGTCCCTGCACACAAACATTGTACCTTAATCAGTGCCACAGCACAGTGCCTGCACACAAACAATGTACCTTAATCAGTGCCACAGCCCAGTGCCTGCACACAGACAATGTACCTTAATCAGTGCCACAGCACAGTGCGTGCACACAAACAATGTACCTTAATCAGTGCCACAGCACAGTGCCTGCACACAGACAATGTACCTTAATCAGTGCCACAGCAGTCCCTGCACACAAACATTGTACCTTAATCAGTGCCACAGCACAGTGCCTGCACACAAACAATGTACCTTAATCAGTGCCACAGCCCAGTGCCTGCACACAGACAATGTACCTTAATCAGTGCCACAGCACAGTGCGTGCACACAAACAATGTACCTTAATCAGTGCCACAGCACAGTGCCTGCACACAGACAATGTACCTTAATCAGTGCCACAGCACAGTGCCTGCACACAGACAATGTACCTTAATCAGTGCCACAGCACAGTGCCTGCACACAGACAATGTACCTTAATCAGTGCCACACCACAGTGCCTGCACACAGACAATGTACCTTAATCAGTGCCACAACACAGTGCCTGCACACAGACAATGTACCTTAATCAGTGCCACAGCACAGTGCCTGCACACAGACAATGTACCTTAATCAGTGCCACACCACAGTGCCTGCACACAGACAATGTACCTTAATCAGTGCCACAACACAGTGCCTGCACACAGACAATGTACCTTAATCAGTGCCACAGCACAGTGCCTGCACACAGACAATGTACCTTAATCAGTGCCACACCACAGTGCCTGCACACAGACAATGTACCTTAATCAGTGCCACAGCACAGTGCCTGTACACAGACAATGTACCTTAATCAGTGCCACAGCACAGTGCCTGCACACAGACAATGTACCTTAATCGGTGCCACACCACAGTGCCTGCACACAAACAATGTACCTTAATCAGTGCCACAGCACAGTGCCTGTACACAGACAATGTAGCTTCGTCAATGCCACATCACAGTGCCTGCACACAAACGATGTACCTTAATCAGTGCCACAGCACAGTGCCTGCCACAAACAATGTACCTTAATCAGTGCCACAGCACAGTACGTGCACACATACAATGTACCTTAATCAGTGCCACAACACAGTGCCTGCACACAGACAATGTACCTTAGTCAGTGCCACAGCACAGTGCCTGCACACAAACAATGTACCTTAATCAGTGCCACAGCACAGTGCCTGTACACAGACAATGTACCTTAATCAGTGCCACAGCCCTTTACACACTCCACTCTCACTTGTACTCACGCTGATGAACTTAATGTATGGCCCGTTTCACATCCCAGTCTCACCTGTACTTACAGTGATGTAGTTAATGTATGGCCCTTTACACATCCCAGTCTCACCTGCACTTACAGTGATGTACTTAATGTATGGCCCGTTTCACATCCCAGTCTCACCTGTACTTACAGTGATGTAGTTAATGTATGGCCCTTTACACATCCCAGTCTCACCTGTACTTACAGTGATGTACTTAATGTATGGCCCGTTTCACATCCCAGTCTCACCTATACTTACAGTCATGTACTTAATGTATGGCCATTTACACATCCCAGTCTCACCTGTACTTACAGTCATGTACTTAATTTATGGCCTTTTACACATCCCAGGCTCACACGTACTTACAGTCATGTACTTACTGTATAACCCTTTACACATCCCAGTCTCACCTGTACTTACAGTGATGTACTTAATGTATAACCCTTTACACATCCCAGTCTCACCTGTACTTACAGTGATGTACTTAATGTATAACCCTTTACACATCGCAGTCTCACATGTACTTACAGTGATGTACTTAATGCATGGCCATTTACACATCCCAGTCTCACCTGTACTTACAGTGATGTACTTAATGTACGGCCCTTTACACATCCCAGTCTCACCTGTACTTACAGTGATGTACTTAATGTATAACACTTTACACATCCCAGTCTCACTTGTACTTACAGTGATGTACTTAATGTATAACCCTTTACACATCCCAGTCTCACCTGTACTTACAGTGATGTACTTAATGTATAACCCTTTACACATCCCAGTCTCACCTGTACTTACAGTGATGTACTTAATGTATAACCCTTTACACATCGCAGTCTCACATGTACGTACAGTGATGTACTTAATGTATGGCCATTTACACATCCCAGTCTCACCTGTACTTACAGTGATGTAGTTAATGTATGGCCCTTTAGACATCCCAGTCTCACATGTACTTACAGTGATGTACTTAATGTATAACCCTTTACACATCCCAGTCTCACCTGTACTTACAGTCATGTACTTAATGTATAACACTTTACACATCCCAGTCTCACCTGTACTTACAGTGATGTAGTTAATGTACGGCCCTTTACACATCCCAGTCTCACTTGTACTTACAGTGATGTACTTAATGTATAACCCTTTACACATCCCAGTCTCACCTGTACTTACAGTCATGTACTTAATGTATAACACTTTACACATCCCAGTCTCACCTGTACTTACAGTGATGTACTTAATGTATAACCCTTTACACATCGCAGTCTCACATGTACGTACAGTGATGTACTTAATGTATGGCCATTTACACATCCCAGTCTCACCTGTACTTACAGTGATGTACTTAATGTATGGCCCTTTAGACATCCCAGTCTCACATGTACTTACAGTGATGTACTTAATGTATGGCCCTTTACACATCCCAGTCTCACCTGTACTTACAGTGATGTACTTAATGTATGGCCCTTTACACATCCCAGTCTCACCTGTACTTACAGTGATGTAGTTAATGTATGGCCCTTTACACATCCCAGTCTCACATGTACTTACAGTGATGTACTTAATGTATGGCCCTTTACACACCCCAGTCTCACATGTACTTACAGTCATGTACTTAATGTATGGCCATTTACACATCCCAGGCTCACACGTACTTACAGTCATGTACTTAATGTATAACACTTTACACATCCCAGTCTCACCTGTACTTACAGTGATGTACTTGATGTATGGCCCTTTACACATCCCAGTCTCACCTGGAGAGTACAAGGTAGGGCTACACCCCTCGACAACTCACCGTTTTTATCAAACGCTAGCAAAGTGCCCATACGACCGGAAGCAATGCAATCGGCGCGTCCGTCACTGTTGACATCAATGACGTCACACTTGAGGTCAGTGACGCCGGAGTACGTCATGAGTCTCCAGATCTCGGAACCATCCAAGCCACTGAGAGCGAGCACCATGCCCACACAGGGGAACGTGATGTCTGAAAGTAGGGCAGGTCTTAAAAACTCAGGTACCGACACAGGTACTCACACCAGTACTCACTCCAGTACTCACACAGGTACTCACTCCAGTACTCACACAGGTACTCACACCAGTACTCACACCGGTACTGACACCAGTACTGACACCAGTACTCACACAGGTACTGATGCCAGTACTGACACAGGTACTCACACCAGTACTCACACAGGTACTCACTCCAGTACTCACACAGGTACTCACACAGGTACTCACACCAGTACTCACACCGGTACTGACACCAGTACTCACACCAGTACTCACACAGGTACTGATGCCAGTACTGACACAGGTACTCACACCAGTACTCACACAGGTACTCAGTCCAGTACTCACACATGTACTCACTCCAGTACTCTCACAGGTACTCACACCAGTACTCACACCGGTACTCACACCAGTACTCACACCAGTACTCACACATGTACTGATGCCAGTACTGACACAGGTACTCACACCAGTACCCACACAGGTACTGATGCCAGTACTGACACAGGTACTCAGACCAGTACTCACACATGTACTGATGCCAGTACTGACACAGGTACTCACACCAGTACTCACACAGATACTCAAACCAGAACTCACCAGTACTCACACAGGTACTGATGCCAGTACTCACACAGGTACGCACACCAGTACTGACACCGGTACTGACACCAGTACTCACAACAGTACTCACACAGGTACTGATGCCAGTACTCACACAGGTACTCACACCAGTACTCACACCAGTACTCACACAGGTACTGATGCCAGTACTCACACAGGTACTCACACCAGAACTCACACCGGTACTCACACCAGAACTCACACAGGTACTGATGCCAGTACTCACACAGGTACTCACATCAGTACTCACACAGGTACTCACACCAGAACTCACACCAGTACTCACACCAGTACTCACACAGGTACTGATGCCAGTACTCACACAGGTACTCACACCAGAACTCACAGCAGTACTCACACCAGTACTCACACAGGTACTCATGCTAGTACTCAAACAGGTACTCACACCAGTACTCACACAGGTACTCACACCAGTACTCACACAGGTACTCACACCAGTACTGACACAGATACTCACACCAGTACTCACACCAGTACTCACACAGGTACTCATCCAGGTAATCATAAGGTACTCACACCAGTACTAACACAGGTACTCACACCAGTACTGACACAGGTACTCACACCAGTACTCCCACAGGTACTCATCCCAGGTACTCACACCAGTACTCACACAAGTACTCATAGAGGTACTCACACCAGTACTCACCCCCCTACGCACACAGGTAATCACACCAGTACTCACACCAGTACTCACGCAGGTACTCATGGAGGTACTCACACATGTTGTACTCGTACAGGTAATCGCACATGGACTGAGACATGTACGTACACAGCTACTCATATAGGTAATCACAGGGCATGACGCAGGTACTCACACAGGTCATTAATCGCCGATCAATATAGATTTTATTAATGCACCAAAGTGCGGATTGTGTGATAGAGTTAAACCTACTCACATATCGGAGTCGTGTCCCAAAAGAGAGTTGTCTGCGACACGAAGCAATGAATGCAGCGAGCTTTGAGTGATAGTTACTTTTCTGTTTGCAGAGGTTGCGCATCATGTCTGTCGTGCTGACCCGGAAACCAAACTCCTGCATCGTCCCGAACAGCACGTCCTGCTTCCCATCACCGTCCACATCCACCAGCCTCACTGTGGACTCAGTGCCTGCAAACAACATCCACACATCAGACACACATAACATCCACCAGCCTCACTGTTGACTCAGTGCCTGTAAACAACATCCACACATCAGACACACATAACATCCACCAGCCTCACTGTGGACTCAGCGCCTGCAAACAACATCCACACATCAGACACACATAACATCCACTAGCCTCACTGTGGACTCAGTGCCTGCAAACAACATCCACACGGCAGACACACATAACATCCACCAGCCTTACTGTAGACTCAGTGCCTACAAACAACATCCACACATCAGACAAACATAACATCTACTAGCCTCACTGTGGACTCAGTGCCTGCAAACAACATCCACACATCAGACACACATAACATCCACCAGCCTCACTGTCAACTCAGTGCCTGTAAACAACATCCACACATCAGACACATATAACATCCACCAGCCTTACTGTAGACTCAGTGCCTGTAAACAACATCCACACATCAGACACATATAACATCCACCAGTCACACTGTGGACTCAGTGGCTGCAAACAACATCCACACATCAGACACATATAACATCCACCAGTCACACTGTGGACTCAGTGCCTGTAAACAACATCCGCACATCAGACACATATAACATCCACCAGTCACACTGTGGACTCAGTGCCTGTAAATAACATCCACACGTCAGATATATATAACATCCACCAGTCACACTGTGGACTCAGTACCTGTAAATAACATCCACACGTCAGACACATATAACATCCACCAGTCACACTGTGGACTCAGTGCCTGTAAATAACATCCACACATCAGACACATATAACATCCACCAGTCACACTATGGACTCAGTGCCTGCAAACAACATCCACACATCAGACACATATAACATCCACCAGTCACACTATGGACTCAGTGCCTGTAAACAACATCCGCACATCAGACACATATAACATCCACCAGTCACACTGTGGACTCAGTGCCTGTAAACAACATCCGCACATCAGACACATATAACATCCACCAGTCACACTGTGGACTCAGTGCCTGTAAATAACATCCACACATCAGACACATATAACATCCACCAGTCACACTATGGACTCAGTGCCTGTAAACAACATCCGCACATCAGACACATATAACATCCACCAGCCTCACTGTGGACTCAGTGCCTGTAAACAACATCCACACATCAGACACATATAACATCCACCAGTCACACTGTGGACTCAGTGCCTGCAAACAACATCCGCACATCAGACACATATAACATCCACCAGTCACACTGTGGACTCAGTGCCTGTAAACAACATCCACACATCAGACACATATAACATCCACCAGTCACACTGTGGACTCAGTGCCTGTAAACAACATCCACACATCAGACACATATAACATCCACCAGTCACACTGTGGACTCAGTGCCTGTAAACAACATCCACACATCAGACACATATAACATCCACCAGTCACACTGTGGACTCAGTGCCTGTAAACAACATCCGCACATCAGACACATATAACATCCACCAGCCTCACTGTGGACTCAGTGCCTGCAAACAACATCCGCACATCAGACACATATAACATCCACCAGTCACACTGTGGACTCAGTGCCTGCAAACAACATCCACACATCAGACACATATAACATCCACCAGTCACACTATGGACTCAGTGCCTGTAAACAACATCCGCACATCAGACACATATAACATCCACCAGTCACACTGTGGACTCAGTGCCTGCAAACAACATCCACACATCAGACACATATAACATCCACCAGTCACACTGTGGACTCAGTGCCTGTAAACAACATCCGCACATCAGACACATATAACATCCACCAGTCACACTGTGGACTCAGTGCCTGTAAACAACATCCGCACATCAGACACATATAACATCCACCAGTCACACTGTGGACTCAGTGCCTGTAAACAACATCCACACATCAGACACATATAACATCCACCAGTCACACTGTGGACTCAGTGCCTGCAAACAACATCCGCACATCAGACACATATAACATCCACCAGCCTCACTGTGGACTCAGTGCCTGTAAACAACATCCACACATCAGACACATATAACATCCACCAGTCACACTGTGGACTCAGTGCCTG